>JAOXJP010233061.1:0-24415 GCA_025762735.1 Platanus orientalis | reverse complement strand
GGTCTAAACAAGGGAGAGACCTCACCCTAGGTCAAAATAGGGGAGAACTCTATTGAACTTTGAACCATTGAACCATTGGACAATTGAACCATTGAATATCATTTTTGGGACCTACCATTGGGTCAATACAATGGAAAACTATTGATATTGACTTATCTCTTCTCTCTTATTCTCTTTGAACCTCTTGAATCTTACTGAACACAGTTTTAGGACCTCCCATTGGGTCACTACAATGAAGAACAATGATCGAATCTTTGAAATCTATTGACAAGTAATTAAAACAAATGAATAAGACATTTAATCAAGTCTTTATGTAAATGAATCATGTGATACGATTTGTATTTGAACCATAATGATAGGTAAGTTAACCATTGAAAGAAGTATGAAAATGAATATGAATAGTGACATTGACAAATTATAAAAAATGACTGATGCTACACTTATCATTACTTGTAACATGTACTCTTCCATTGTCCATGACCTTGTTTATGCTTATGTTGCTCATTGATTGTACTCATGGACTGAAATGCTATTGCTTCCTATAGTTAAACTTCATATTTTTAACCATGTTCATGTTACATAAGAGAAATCTATGTGTAAGCCTTGTCTTTATCACTTGGACTTGGTTTACATCTGTAATTGTTGAGCCTGTCAAGCTCACCCCAATTGACATAGGTTTAGATGACTTGGTGGAGTGATCGGGTCATTGTTAGGTGATGATGGATCCTATTAGAGAGATGTTTCTTTATTACATTTTCTATTTGAGACTTGGGAAATGTAATGATTTCAGATTTATGGATTGAATGTAATAGGATTTAAGACCATGATTGTAGACTTGTGGATATCATGGGATTGTCGACACTTCTTTTATCATGCTCATAATCACCTTACTTTAAGTAGTTGGATAAATTTACATTTCTGCTACACTCTATTACTTGGAATGGAATGTTTATGGATATAGAATGTGAATGATTAATGCTTCTACTAAAGGTAAAGGTTTTTGAATCACACATTATGGATTGGATGATGGGCTATGTCTTGGTAAGACATGAGAAAATATTTTAAGTTATACGCTTCCACATGTATATGAATGAATAAGACTATGATATGACATGTGATGTATGACTATCTATATTATAAAATTGAATATAGTTGTCAATGTGACGGCTCTAAATCCGGGGCGCATACAGATGAGATCCAAATCTGGGTTCGTGGGCGTATACATCGTCATAGTAGAAGTTGCATGTAACAACTCCCCATAGCTTCTTAGGAAATAATGCGATAACATTTCTCTGTTAGGCACTTGATCGATCTGGCTACATATCATGACTGATATAAAGCCATGAGCAGTCTTCATGAATGATATATAACATTTGTTTTTCCATAGCTTTTCTAGAGAGAGCTTCACTAACATCTCTTTGTGAGTCCCATTAAAGCACTCAAGCACAATCGTAAAAGACTTTAGAGCAATTAATTTTCAACACCTCAAAATCTTAAAATTTCACAAGAAATTTCAACAAATTCATACAACTTAATCAAGCCAGAAATAAATACAAGTGCATAAGTCATCTAAATGGTTCGTATGATTTATAGATTTTGCATAATTGGTTTCCCACAATGTTTTCAAGCACTTGTGCCCAATGTTGATGATTTACATGTCTCCCGACGTAGTGCATGCGCTAATAGCAATAACCCTAAGGTTAGAGAAGATATTATTTCTTGCATACAACTCATGGACAACCCCATTTTCAAAAAAAGAGTCTCTTTATTGATTGATATCCATTTTCAAACTTGGATAATTGAAGGTATTTGCTAAACATTGAAAGAGTTGACTCTCTATTCTAGAAGGTATTTCAAAAGAAAATCATTTGCAAAACCTTGATCCACAAGATCAAAGACAAATTCTAGCCCACCATGCTTCCTCAACCAAAATCATTCTATGATTTTCAAAACCACCCACCTAATATCCATGAGTTACATGCAAGAAAGAGGTATCATCTGACCCAAGTCAAAATTAAGGTACTTCCTTCTTTGCTGCTATGTATGGCAAAGCCACATATACCAAAGAGGGGCATCTGTCAACACCTAAACTCTAACTCGGACCATCTAATGGAACAAAAGAACATTAAGGTAGCATTTAGGCATCAAGACCTTAGGCAACCTTGGTTTAGAGAGAGAAAAGTGGACTTTAGGAGGATAAACATCTCTTGTGAAGTCTTCCCCAGATATTTCAGTCGTAGAAAGCATCACCCATATCATGCCATGTGCAGCACCATAAAGATCAGCCAAATACACCTTTTTTTTGTTAAAACCCTGATTCTCCAAAACACATCAATAGGATTATGATGGTCAAAATTTAAGAGTTCTAAATACATCACCTTTAATTTCTCCAGCCTCCGTAAGCTTTCCCATAGGGAAGCATCGGAGGCAAAAAAATTACCATTTTACCCCCATGCAGCCCTAGATCTAGCACAACTAACTCTAACCTTTTATTCCATTCAACCAATCAAGTTGATTTGTTGAATGGATAAACTCAATCTCTCACCCTTGATCCCTTAAACCCTAAACTTTATCTTAACCCTCCATTTGTTGCAAACCCTAGGTCAAATCCTTGCCCTGGATTTGTCACGTATTCACTTGAGACTTAATCCCAACCCCTAATTGGATCCAACCAATGGGAGGGGAGCCTTGCTCCCCACACCATGCAATCCTAGCCCTCCACCTCCCATCTTCTAAGACTCAATCCTAGCCCTCAACCCAACCCTTTGAAGCCTATAAATACCCAAATTTCGTGCTAAAGAGGGCAGGAAAATTTCTAAGAGAAAAAAGAAAGGAAAGAGAAGGGGAATAACTCAGGTGTTCAAGCCCTAATGTCAAACCCTAAGGTAAGCCTAAACCTTAATTTTAATAAGTGTTTAGTTAATCATTTCATTTACAAACCATGTTGCTTTCATGTTTTAAATGTTTTAATTAGTCTCTTAATGAGGGTTACATAGTAGAGACAAAAATTGCCTCTGTTGCATTTATTTTTAACTTTTATCCATTCTTATTTTTTTTCTAATTTTTCTACCAAATAAAATTGACTCAAATTTTAATAGCAGGCTCTTGGGAGGGTAGCCTACATATGATAAAAATTTGGTGAATTTTAGAGCATATTTCGGCCACGAAATAGTCCCTCCAAACATGCCCTAAAAACTAATTTTTCTGAACTTTTATTGTTCGAGTGTGCTTGTTTATTTTATTATGATTTTTGTAATTGTCTTCTTGAGCTAAATTTTTTATATGTGATTCTCCATATGGTCATTTACTTTTGTTAAAATTTTTAGAATTTTCTAACATCCCTAAGGGGTCCAAACTGTAAAAAAAGAGTGGTTGCTAGATTTTTTCGCAGCAGCTAATACTTGAATTTTAAGCTCAATTAAAATTTAGGCATCATTAAAATTTAAGCGTTGGGATTTGGGACCCACCCCAGTGAACCCTAACATTCTTGAAGCCTATGCATAAGCCAAAACGACTTTCTACCCCTATGCTTAGGCACCTCTGTGAGCCCTGTTTTCATTCCAATGCCTGAATTTTAATTCAAGTGTTAAGATGAAATTTATGCATTTGGATGAATTTCAGGCATCAGGCCTGTGATAAAATCAGATTTCAAATGTTATTTTATTATTCTTTTTGCACTTTATTTTGGGTTTAGGATAAAAGTTATGGACCACAAAGAGGTTATGTACCTCTCCGTAATTTTCTACATCATTGGGACCCATAGAAGGGGTCCAAAACCCAAGGCTAATTACTAGTTTTTCCAACAACTGACGCTTGAATTTTACCTTGAATTAAATTCAAGTATATTGAAATTCAGGCATTAGGGTTAAATTCAGGTGTTAAGCTTGAGTAAAAAAACTGGATTGCCCTTTTCTTTTATGCTAATCTCTGTTCTCATAGAGGTCCAAACTTTTGAACCTGGACAACCTGACCTAAGGGGGAGTTGTACACCCCTTTGTAAGGACCCTAGAGCATTGGGACCCATAGAAGAGGTCCAAAACCCAAGGCTAGTTGCTAGTTTTTCCAACAACTAATGACTGAATTTCAACCTAAATTAAATTCAGGCGTATGGAAATTCAGGCGTTAAGCCTAAGACTAAAAAAATATAAAATTAGATTCTTTTTGTCTTACTTTTGCTCCTACAGAAATTTAAACTTTGAAATTAGGGTAGCCTGATCTTAAAAGAGGTTTTCTACATCTCCATAAGAATCTCAGGCCATTGAGACCCACAAAATGGGTCCAAAGATTCAAAGTTAGTTGCTAGTTTTCTCCAGTAACTGACGCCTGAATTTACACTTGAATTAAAATTCGGTCGTATTAAATTTAAACGTCCAAGTTAAATTTAGGCATCAAAACTATGACAAAAAAATAGATCTTAATTTTTATTCCATGTGTTGTTTCCAAGTGGGTTCGGACCCTGAGATCAACACATTAGAATTTTAGAGAGGCCCTTCATCCCTCTATAAGGTCTTGGAACTGTGGGACACTCTTGTAGAAGATAAATCATAAAAGGCAGGTTTCTGGATTTTTTCATAAGCCAAAGCCTGAATTTTACCCTAAATTAAAATTTAAGCATTTTTAAAATTCAGGTGTTAGAAGAAAAATCAGGCGTTAGGCCTGTAGAAAACATAAAAACCAATCTTCTTAATCCCTTTTTAACATAGATCTTTATGACAATATAAAGCATGTATGTTCATGAGAAGCCACCCTAAAAATGTGGATATTTGGCGTGCCTAACACCTTTCCCAAATACAACAAAACAACCTACCATTTTTCTTTGCAAAGTAAATTGGTTTTTAAGAGTTAATCACCTAGACCTCTAGGTTTAGACTTTCCCCTCCTTGGAGGGGAACTGTTGTCTAATTCCATCGGTTAATCCCGAGTTGGTAGCGACTCCCAAGAAAGTGTAAGTCTAGATGGTTAGTACACTTTCACCCCTGCCTCATTTCAAACGAGGGAGAGACCCGAGACCTTGTCGGCATAGATTCCGATGTCCACAAAATAGCGACTCCACTGGGGACTTGTTTGATCTCTAAAAATATACATGCTATAATTATCATAAGTAAATGTTTTTCTTTATTTTTGTATTTGTTTGTTTGTCTATACATGTTTAAATACTATTAATAAAATCATGCTTAAGTAGACCTAGGTCACTCCATAAGTTAATAGGTTTATACTCCACCTTTAATATTTATTAAAATCTATATGCTTAGGGTAGAAAACATGTACATTTTAGATCTAGGGCAACTTGAATTAGATTTATGGTTAAATTTCCCTTTAATAACTTGTGTGAATACATGTTTGATTTACTTTTCCTACACAAAATAAGTGGACATATGACACGACATTGCACAGATATATCACAATCATGAGCCCTTTATTTTTTCTTTGTTATTACCTACCAATGGACCAACATTGGATCACACTTAGGATGGGAACAACATCAATGCCGTGACTGCTACGTCAGTGCGGCTAGGTTGAGTTACCCAAACTAGTCACTATTCCCATGATCCAATCTTTTTCGGGGAGGTATTTAGATTGGTATGCTTGACTTATAGAATTTGTCAAAAATCATGCATATTTAGTCATGTTAGGTTAGAGTTACTTAGGTTACACTCAATAGATTGTCGAATTCTTTTTACCATGTGCTTGCATTTCTTGATTAATGAAACCAAGAATTCATGCCCAGTTACTAGTTTTTCTAAAAGAAAATTATTTTCTAGATAAGATTAGACTGGATTTTACCTTCTTGATTAATTTTGAATAATTCTCACCCCATTTGTGTAATACATATAAAGTTCGAACATGAGAACCAATAAACATTCCATAAAGAAAATGAAACCTTTCCACTCAGCCATTTACATCAAGGTTTTCTAAGATAAAAATAAACAGAAGTCTGTACAAACATTTTTTTCAAAATAAACATATCAACTCTGTTTCTCCTCAGCATCATCCTCCAGTGGGGGGTTGGCATCCAAGTTAGCCCTCCTCTCTTGAACTATTTCTCTCCTGGCTCTTTATTTCTTCCTGACATAACGATGTACTAGCTTAGGGCCAATAGATACATCATCAACACCTGTGGTTGCAGGGGTATTGCCCTCCCCAATGGGCTTTGTCCCCTCTCCAACTTGAATGAGAGGCATGTCCTCAACTCAAACTTCATTACCCTGTCTTGTAGGGCCTGTGGGCCCTGTGGTCTCAACCTTAATGGGAGTTGGAGATACATCCTCATCCATAGGTCCTTGCCCACTACCCTCTCCTGTGGAGAGGACCTGCTTCAAAAGCTGAAATTTTTTTGCAAAGGGTTAGAATATCAAAAAATATATTTTTTTGAAAAATTGAAGAGAAACTAAATTAAATTTTTACCTCACCGATCTCGGCCCTATGTTTCTCCCTCAAAGAAGACACCTCCAGGTGATGTCCGTCATGGACCTGCCTCACTAAGGTAAAACATCTAGCCAGCCTTTGGAGGGCATCCATAAAGACCTCCCGTGAAACCTGTAAAAGAAATAATTCATTAAAAACTACTTGAAATTATTTTTGTGAAATAAACCACAACAAACAAACAATCAAAACTTTACTTGGGTCACAATCTCTGGGGGAACCCACCCCTCAGGAACCTCAACATCAGACAGAGGTATCTCAACTTGACCCCCTTGAAGGTTCGTCACTACAATCATCTCGGCCACTTTGCCCATCAGTTTAGGCCCATCACTAGGGCCTTCCTCTTCCTTCCTATCCTAACCCATTGTACGGGTTCAACTTCTCCTTTGGGCTTGCTTGGGTGCTGCCCTCATTTCTCTGCTGCCACCTAGCACACAAGAAATAGACATAAAATTCAAATACAAATAAAAAACAAATTTTTATAAGAAAAATGTTTAAAAATAACTTTAACTGAGGCTCAATGGGACCACCCAAAGGGCTACAACACTGAATAGCCTACAACTTAGCATATACCTTGTCCTAAATGAGAAAGCGTTAGGCATTAATGTCTATCTCTCCTTGGCTTTCTGTAAGGCGTCAGTGCTGACAGACCAACAAATTTGAGGTAAGTTTAAAAGTACACCAATAAAAAATACTAGGAGTTATTAAGAAAATTATATGTCCCTAGAAATCTCTTAAAGTATAGTTTCCATCAAAACAAACGGTGAGAAAATCAAAGTTTGCATGAGAGTTATGGGTGTTTTAGTCTGTAGGGGGTCGAATCTAGAAAAGCCTAGTGGATGGATCCGATTATGATCAGATGGATCCGGTCGGATTGATCCGATCCTATCGGATGGATTCAAACTTAACAGATTGATATGATTTTTAGTGGATCAATCAAACCTCACAGAGTTTTATAAGAAAAATGGCCTAAGACATGACGAATCAATCCAATTTCACAAAAATTAAAATTTAGAGTTTAGAAACTTCTAATTTTGACCTAATTAGGGTTCTACTTCACCTATGACTCTTGGGTGATCTATATAATGAATACAAATCGACATAGAAATCTTAAAAACAAAGAAATGAGGAAGAAAAAGAGAGAAATCTGGGTTTTGAAGGATTTTTGAGAATTTTTTAAGAGCTTGAAGCTTAGGAACATTTATGCACACCAAGAGGTAAGAGAACATTGAACTATTATTTTGTTTTGAATTCTTAGGTTCTTATATCTCTATCACTCTGATTTGAAGAGATTGAACATAGTTTTGATCCGGATTTGAATCATTTTTCATTGGTTTGGTTTTGCCTAAAGTTCTATGGAAATGTCGTTTTTCACTGTTATATGTTCTGACTTGATAACAGATATATGTTATGGCAATTTTCCCACCAAGTGTCTATATCCAGAATAGTACTCTTGAGAATCTCTAACGGTTGTATGTAAAAATCAATATCTTTCTTTATAAAATAAGATTTATGAAGACTAAGAATAAATTGAAGGATTAGACATATAGATTCCCTTAAAAATTAGTAAACAATTACCTCTAAAATTATTTACAAGGTCAAAACAATTATTAGAATTTTTTTTACAATTTTAGGAATAAAACCCTCTTTAAAAACAAAAAAAACTCTAACTTTCCATTAAAAACATAGCTCTACATGTATTAATAATACAAAACGGATTCAAAATTGATTATTCAACTTTTTAAAAATCATATAGAATTGAAGACAAATCACTTTTACATATGTTCTTGTAAAACTATTTTATCTCTTTTAAAACCATATTTTTGAAGTTTAGGCAAAACCAAAATCAATGAAGAACGATTCAAATTTGGTTAAAAAATGATTAAAACCTTTGCAAAATAGAATTACTAGAGTTCTAAGAACTTAAAGAATGAAATCAAAACAATATTTTAGTTGTGTTCTTACAAAACACACTTTTAAGAACTTAAAATGATTCAAATCCGGAACAAAACAATCAAAATCTTTTGCAAAATGAGATTAACAATGATTTATGAATCTATGAAATCAAAATAAAATAGTAGTTTACATATATTCTTATCTTTTGGTGTGCAAAAATTGTTCCTAGCTTTGTTCTTAAGAAAAATCCCAAAATCTTTGCAAAACCTAGCTTTATCTCTTGTTATTTCTTAAAAAATCCCTAAATTTGCAAACTTCCTGAAAAAATCTTTTTTTCTTATGAATTTTTATATTTTTGTAAGCTTAAATAACAACCATAATCCCCAATTTCACATTTAGGTAGGTCTCTTGTTAAAAAGTCCTTAAAAGTTTGCAAAAATCACAATTATCTGGAATTTTCTGCTTTGATGACGTTATCCCGTCAGAAATTTTCCAACATAGATACCCCGGTGAGAAAACAACCATAACTTTCTCTACAAAACTAGTATTCACTCAAAGTTTTTTTTGTTGGAAATTAGACTTCAAAACCTTTTCAAGAATATATAGCTTTTTCTCTAATTCGGCCTATACTTTTAGTGGTGTATTTTAAATTTACCTCAAAATCTATTAACTTAGACCATACTAGACGACATAGACACTTGGTGCGAAAATTGTCATAACTTCTACTTGGAATTATAGACCTAAAAACATGAAAGAACTTTGAAATTAGATGAAAAATAATAAACCTAAGAGTTTTGTTATGAAAAAATATTCCAAGAGAAAAGTCTTGAATTCTAGAGTCCAACACAACAAACGGTTGGAAAAACAAAATCCTATAGAGAATGTTAGAGTTATTTTAGTCCAATAGAAAAATCATAAATAACTCAAAAATGCTTGAAATCGAGATTAAATTCGAAAATAACATTTTTTTAAAAGTTTTGAGTGGAAAAGTTTCCAAATTCGATTTAGACATCTCCTATCTTATAAGAATGATCTAAACTCAACCCTAAACCCTAGTTTTGCACAAATAAGAGCCCTAGAACAGTCATGAAAGATCGAAGATGAGAGGTTGAAGGATTTTAATTTTTTTTTTTTGGGATTTTTGCAAAGTTGAAGAACAAATGCTTTTAAGTCTTAATCTTTATAACTTGTAAGTATCATGATCACATTATGACATGTTTTTCATCTCAGGTTCGTAGATTTTTATTTGGTTTTCAAGTTTAATGATTTGCAATAAGTTTTCATTAAGTTTTTCATTGGTTTTTTTTTTTTCAAAGAAAAATCTGGGAAAGTACTTGTTTTCAAAAGTATGATTGTAAAACATGTATAGGTTATAAGTTAAAGTTGTAAAGTATCACAAATCTGTAATATACATGTAGTAGTAGTTTAATGTTTTAGAAGAGGAAAAGTTAGTTTTGAATACTCTTAGAATTGCTTAAATTGGGTCAAACTTTTGATTTTCTAACCTTTTTGTTTCAAATTCTATAATGTTATGATATGTATGATGTTTTACATGTTCCTAACTCTGTTCTATAGTAAATAATAAAAAACTTTATGGATTAAACCATGAGAAATCAGTAAGGAATGAAAATAACGAAATGAACATTCTGAAATTTTGAAAGTTATGTTTAAAATGAGTGTGATCCAGAATGATACAATTATATTCTCTGTTATGTTCTCAAAGTTATGAAAGTCATTAATATTAATAATGTGGCTAAATCTAAGCCTAAATTGGATCTCTGTATAAGTGTACCCTTGCTCCATCAGGTTAAATGGTTCCTCTGACCTTGTTTTGGGTGGTTAATAATAATTTCTATGTCCCCATCACCAAGAGGTTAATATGGTGATCTTTGACCCAAACACTGGGTGGTTATGAATTAGTGTATAGGTTATCCTCTGTAATAGGAAGCTTTGTAATGAAAGAAGAAATATATAAAAAAGGTAAGATAAAAATGAAAGATGAAAAAAATTGGTTTTTAGTTTTAGAACATGATAAAGATCAAGAATAACTATAAAGATGTACATATAAAAACCTAATTTTTGAACTGCTCTATTTCAGCTTTGGTTTGCTTGTTAGAATGCTAGTTTCGGTACTCATATTTTTATTCTCAATTGTATGGTTAGTTTGATATCTTTATATTAGCTTTTGAACTGTCATTATTATTAGTTTTCTTCTTTATGAAAGATTTCTATCTTATGTTTAACCCACTGTTTGGTTCATGGTGTGATTATGCTACTTACTAGTCCTGTCACATTAATTAAGTTGACATCTATTTTTTAGATGATGGGCATGATGTTTTGGAACCCAGAGATGATGGAGAACATACTTTGGAGTAGTTGACTTAGTTAAATGATTTTGTGGACATACTTTAGTTTTAGTTGAATTATGTTAGTTTATATCAGGTTTGAAAAGAGTTGTAATTAAATTTTTATTTCAATTATGATTTGCAAGTTTGATTCAATAAAAAGATTTATATTTAAGTCAAACCTATGAGATTAGAATAGTTCAATGGTGAATGAGAAAAAGACTTCTGCTGCTATGTGAATGAATGAATGGATGGATGGTAAAATGTGAATGAATGAATGAAAAAGTGAATATATATACATTTCAGCAGGTTATAGGTACAGATATGCTTAGGACATGATATGCATTTAATGTCTGAATCCAAATTCTATAGCCCTGAAAGTGTAAATATAATATGTTGTAAATTCCATGAACTGAAAAATACATGTTTTGTATAGACTAGGACATGAACCGAGTCATGTTAAAAGTCTAGGGGGTTCTTGAGTCAAACAATCATGAAGATCATCATCAAGCATCAAAGAAGCCTCAAGAGACTAATCTGGGAGTCGGCGAGTCATCCCGAGGAATTCACGTATCATTCTGAACCTTCACAAGGTAAATCAGGTATTGTATGATAGTTGATGTGAATCAAGGTTCCATGATGGGTTTCCCAAGGTCCACGGACCTTCCCGAACCATGGAGGGACGATCCAAAGTCATCTATAGCATTCCCAAGACTTTAAGAGGGTTTATAGAGAATTTAGATCGATTCAGGATCGAACCACTGTGATTTAAATAGTTTGGATCGATCCAATAACTCTTGGGTTGCAGGTTCTGAGTGATTTTTTCACTTGGATTGATCCATGATCAATCCAAAGTTGCGAAAACATTGTATAACGGTCTAAACTTCAAAAATCCATTGGCAATCAATGACTAATATTATTTGACCGTTTGGGGATGTTTTAATCCAATGGACATGGATTATTTTTGTCAGTTATATAAGGGTTTGAGCATCTATTAAGAAACTAATGGTTCTTGTTAAACCCCCATACTTTTGAAAGTTCATTGTATCCATTGTGGTAGATCTTGAGAGGTTTGGTTCCCCCAATCTTTGGAGAACCTCTTGCTATGCTTAGATAGGAAAATCTATACCCAAGGCCATTCCATTGCCACCTCTCCAAACTTGCTAAGGCATATCTTTTGGAGGTAGGTTATAAGTGTTGTCCAAAAGGAAACCCAAGAAAAGATAGTGTGGGATCGAGTGTCACACCTTGCTCAAGGAGGAGCAACCCACCGGAGTTAGCTCTACTAGCTTAAAGAGCCACCAAGAAGCATTGGGGAACAATAGTCACATCTTGCTCAAGGAGTTCCAACCCCAATTCGATTACAAGGCAACATCAACCTTCTAAGAGGTAAACAAGTGCTTTTAACTTTATTTAAGTTATTTAGACTTCTCCCGCCGGAGACACCAAAAGAGTAAACCATAGACCACACCCGCCAGAGACACCGGGTGAAGCTTGCTTAGCAAGTAGACTAGGCTCTTTGATAATTTTAGCCTTGATTGTAATAGTGTTAATCTTAATAAAATTATTTGGCTCGGTGGTGAGCTTTTGAGAGTGGATGTAGGCCATTGTGCCGAACCACTATACATCTTGTGTACTATGTGGTTGCTTGTGGTTTGCTATACATTCTTCATTTATTTTGTAAAAAATTGCACACATTGATTTATCACACTTGCAATACAATTGAGCACATTCTTACACAAGATCATAATCCAATTGCAATTAAATATCAAGATTAACTTGAATAAATTAAACATCTTAATTAAAATAAGCAATTGAATTTTGGGTAATTGAAAAGAATTTTAAATATCCTATTCACCCCCTTTAGGATAAATATTGGAATTTCATAAATGTAGAGTTTGGGGTCTCGACACTATTTCACCTAAGACTTTTGGGGATCTATATAATGGATAAAAATTGACCTGAAAACCTTAAGAACAAAGAAAGGAGGAAGAACAAGAGAGAAATCTAGGTTTTAAATGATTTTTGAGAATTTTAGAAGAGCTTGAAGCTTAGGAATGTTTTTGCACACCAAGAGGTAAGAGAACATTAAACTATTGTTTTCTTTTGAATTCCTAGGTTTTTAGATCTCTATCACTCTGATTTGAAGAGATTGAACATAGTTTTGATCCGGATTTGAATCATTTTTCACTGGTTTGGTTTTGCTTAAAGTTCTGAAAGATGGTTTTTGAAAGAGATAAATTTGTTGTACAAGAACATGATATAAAAGTGAATTGTTTTCAATTCTATAGGATTTAAAGAATTTGATCATCAGTTTTGAATTTGTTTTGTATTGTTAATACATGTATGACTATGTTTTTAATCGAAAATCAAGAGTTTTAAAAGAGAGTTTTATTCCTAAAATTGTAAAAGCTATTCTATTAATTATTTTTTATCTTTTAAATATTTTTAGAGACATTTATTTAATGATTTGCAAGAATACCTACAGTTTTGATTATTTACTCTATTTTATATAGATCCATAGTGCTTTTGAATTCTACTTATAAAAAGAAAAATGCTGATTTCACTTCCTATTGATCATGATTTGTAAAGGGTATTGTTCTGGACAGATTTGTATTGTTCTGAAAAATATGTTCAGATTGTGCTTAAGTGAATAAAGCATATTCTTATATGTTATTTTATCTTACGTTAATGTAAGGAATTGTTATATGTTGCTCATATGAGTTATATGCTTTGATTGAAATTGCAAGAGAATGTTATGTTTTATTAGAAAGTCACTCTACCCATCAACGGGATTAATTGATGAAACCCACCTCACTCGGTATAAGGTGCGAACTGTATGGATCCTCACTGCTAACCACATTGGTAGTAATAACAACCCACATCACCGGGTATATGGTGCAAACTGGACGTGTCTCACCTAGGTTTAAATTGTGTGAATTGAACCCTTCTCACTAGGGTTTAAATTATGCAAACTAAACCCTTCTCACCAGGGTTTAAATGGTGTGAACTGTTATATGTATTGACTTGATAGCAAATATATATTCTGTTTTGTTCTATTATATTCTGTTCTGGCTATGATATAACATATGTTTTATTCAGTTATGTTTAAGTTAAAGTATATGATTAGCATTGTTTTCGTTTTGTACATGTAACTGTAATTTCTATAAAATGCCTAGTATTGTAAAAGATTGATTTGTGAATTGCACTGTTCTACATATTATTTAATATATATGAAAGTATCTATTTCATTTCTACAGTCATGCTAAGTCTTGATCCATTACTCCTTAGTTTATTGTTTTCTTTCTGAGTTTGTCAAGCTCACCCAAATTTAGCACCATAGATGATGAGGAAGAGGTATCTGTGTAACAATTCAGTTAGAGATGGACTGAATATTCAGATGAAGTCCATTTTATTTCAGTTATAGACATGGCATGGATTTCATTTTAAGTGATTTATTTCGGTTTGGTTATTTTAGTTTAATTTTCAAATGATGTAAGAAGATAGTAAATTTTAGTATTTGATTTCAAATTATGGTTAGATCTTATCAAAGTATTGGTTTATTTGATTGGGAATGTCAGGATTATGTTTAAGGACTATTTACAGGATTATGGTTTTTGAAATATTGAATTTTTATATAGGCCAAACTTATGAGAATGTGAATGAAAATGTGATTAATGTAATATTCCGTTGCATATAAATGAAAAAGAAAAGAAAAAAAATTATATAGATTATGAATGAATGAATGAAAAGTGTTAATGTCACATGTGGAAATTCATGGCCCTACTAATATGGGTTTTAGGGAACAACATCAACCTTTGGAGTCTCTTGTATAATTTCAAGAGAACCCTTTGATGTAAAAGCAACATTACATGGTGAGGCATTTTTATTGAATACGGCTTATGTGTAATTTGTTTCACTGTATCTAAATGGGTCATGATCATCCAATATGGTCCCTTAAGACCCATTCCATGGGTATTTGATGCATTGGTGGAAGGTGGATAGTACGGCATAGTAATTGGCATCCAAGGACTTCTTATGACTGCATTATATAAAGTATTTGCTTTAATGACAGAATATGGTCAAGTCTTCGATATTCTCGAACCTAGTCTTGACTTTAACCATTCCTAGAGGTTTTTGCTCACATTGATTGAACCCTTGGATAATCAATGTGTTGGGTTGGAGCTTATGTGGATTAATGCTTAAATCATCCATCTTGCTAGCAGAATACTCATTGTTGAACCTTCATCTATCGTCACCTGAGTGACATGTATGTCATTAATCTCACCAACAATGAAGAGAGAAGTCTATTGTGGAAGGGATTGTCAGCATGTTGATCAGTATCATCAAAGGTGACGATTAGCATGCACATACCTTTCTGGGAAAATTCTTCTTGATTTGAGAGCGCATATACCAGAGAGTGTTTGAGTTCTTTCGAACATAGTTATTAAACCCGAACCGGTCAGTTGGACCAGTAACCTAGCGACTCAGTATCTCAACTGGTCCAGTTTGCTAATTAAATCAGTTTTGCAATAAATCCATTCAAACCCAAAGAAACCCGACAGGTTTTCTTGTCAAACCATCCAACCTAGTCAGTTGGACCATCTTTTGAACTCGGGTTACTTGAATAAAAAAAAAACAAAAAAACAACGTCCTAACAGGAGTTAAACTCTGGCTACTAGTTGTAAATACCAATAACTTGACCACTAGACCATGGGAATATCTTTTGCTTTTGTTCTATCATCAAAACTCATAATATAAACAAAAACTTCATTTTTGTCATGTAAATACGTATGTCTTTTTGTCTATTTACATTATATTTTTTAGAATATGTGATAAAAAAACTTATTTTATTATTTATTTAACATGTTTTTTATTTTTATAACATATTTTACTTTTTAATTATTTTAATTGACCCAGCAGTTTGACCAATGAACCATTGGTTGAACCAGTGACCCAGGTTCTTAGATGGATCAATGTCTGGGCTGGGTTTAATAACTATGCTTTCAATATTTTAAAGCCATCATATATGTTTAGCAATGATGGTATCTTCTTCAAGTAAGCCACTACATTGGAGGGCACACCACTCCTTCAGTGCTTTTTATTACCTTAGAGTATTCAGCCTCCAACACAACCTACTTCAAATTATCAGCCTCTAGCGTGACCTTCAAATTATCCACTTGTTCCTTTGTGGACACCACCCTTAACAGTAGGTTCTTACCTTAATGGAGTTTGGTTCAGTGTACCAGCTCAATCACTTGTTTAGGCATGGGGCCACATCTATCTTTGGCAGGCATAGAATAATGGTGTTACTCGAAGTGTATTATATGCCATTATCATATTTGGGCCCCATTGGCTTTTGATAAAGTCGTGGTACACCAATGCAAGGGTGTAATGATTTGCTTGCCCTCAATCTTGCTAAGGTGATCATGATTGACATAACAATATCCCAAAAGGATGCCTAAGACCTAAATTGTGTTTTCTGCAAGTTCCAACTTTTCTTGGGCGGCTACTTCTTGAAGCTTCTCTGGCATGTATTCGCCTAAAGTAACCGATACTCTAGATTTTTGTTGTAGTTCCTTTTCTAAGAGGGGTTGCCTTTTCGGTATGTACTTCTCAAACATTATCTGAACCCATTGATATCATCATTGTCTTATTTAGGTTAGCAAGTTTGGACTTTGGCTATTGTGACTTGTGCTTGCCAATGGACTTGCAGATCATCACAAATCTCATTTATTGCTGACGCTTCTTGACATTTGGTTCTACAAAGATCCATTTCCCTTGGGAATCTATATTTATATCAAGTTCTATATCCGAAGCAGGTTAGTCGGTAACCAAAATTGAATTTGCGGAAGTGGTGTCCTATTCAAGAGGATCGATGGCCACTTTTCTTGCGTCGATGAGCTCTTGAGGTTTGTCTTTGAAGACAAAACAGTCCTTCAGGTTGTGGTTGATCAGTCGATGATACCTGTAGTATTTTTTATCATTGGCCTTATCCACTTCTTCAAGTCTCTTTGGCTGCAGTAAGGTAATGTCACATTGGGATACAACCTACTCAAAGAGTGATTCAATGGCATAGCCAGAGAATGAATATTTCTTTTCCTATCATCCCTTGATTGTAAGTCTTATGGGAGCTTTCTTAGCTTCTTAACATTGGTTTGCTTGTTTCGACGGTATCTTGAGTGGTTGTTTCTTTGTTGCTACCATTGTTGTGCTGGCTTTACTACTAGATTCTATCATATTTTCCCATTTTTTCTCCATTATCTTCTTTTCTAGGTTATGAGCCTTTGTGACCAGCTCATTGAACCCTAAGAAGTTCTAAGGTGTAAGACTAGTTGTGAGCTCCTGCCATAGATTATTGAGGTACATCTTGATGAGCTCTTGTTGAGAAAATTTATGAGTGCACTTGAAGGCAAGGATCTTCCATCTCTAGATATAGTCAAGAACCTTTTCTCTTTTCTTTTGTTTTTCCTTTGTGAGTTCCAAGACCTAAACCTCTCTTTATGAACTCTAGAATTGATTTAAGAACTCTTTTTGCATTTCTTCCCAAGTCCGTATAGAGCCATCCTGTCGAACATCCTAAATGGTTTGTTGAGTAAAACCTAAAAAGAACAATATGAAATCCACATATGTGGGGTAATGCCAAGATAAAATATGTCCTATAGCATTTTCCTTAGCCTTTGAGGTGCTAACTTGGTCTCTAATCATTTTCTCTATGTCAGGCATAGGAGGCATTGGCGGCATAGCTCCTTGAGAGGTTTGTTGCTGAGTATAGTAGGTAGAATGCCCTTATGGTAGTGCAGTCATATATGACTCTCTAGGTGGCATTGGAGCATATGATCCCCCCATGTTGGGAACTTCCCTGAAGGGGGTGGATTGTGTTCCAACATATAGAATGTCATGAAAGGGCATTTATTGTGCCCCTGTAGTTGGAATTTCAGGAATTTCCATTGATTTAACCCTTGGTAGTGGCACTATAGTGTAGGGCCTTTCTTTTGGTTGGGGTGCATGTAGTTCTCATCAGTGGATTTATAGGTGGCAGTGTCCCAACATGTTGAGTACCTTTCCAAAAATTAGATGGTGACATGGGCTTGAAATTTGGTGGGTTAAAAGATGTTCCAACGACATTGGCCTCTTGAGCACTTATGGGAGGATTGTGCCTCATGATGATGGAATTATAATTCATCTTAGTGAGTGCCTCAGCTTTCCACTTGTTTACTTCCCTAAGTTGCCGAATTGTCTCCCTTGGATCTTCCTCGATCTTGAGTTCCAACTCACTATCTTGTTGTTGGAGAGGAGGGTTTCCTTGGAGATTTTCTGCCTTGTTATTCGTTGTTGAAGCGGTATTCATGGTAATTGTACCATTTCGAGCTGGAGAGATTGTAGACAGTGGATGAAAATCCTCATCTTCCTAAAATAGTGGATTTAAACCTATGAATGGTCTAGAATGGTCAAGTATAGGCAATTTCCCCGTTCTACTTGGTGGGAAGCCGAATATTGGAGACTCATCATGACTTGGAATATTTAGGTTAAAGGCCGGCAAAAGATCGCGTCTTAAGGGATTGAACACTAGGGACTCTCTATGAGTGGAATGAGATTCCTTTCCCAACAAAGGGCGATCTTGATAGCCTTCTAACATTGTCATTTATTATTCTCCAGGTTCTTAAGGCACTCCTGGTAACCATAGAATATAATCAAGCGGGTTTGGCTTCTTTGTTCTTGTTTCAGCCTCTGTCTCTTCCTTTGGATTTGGCTCTGGTCATCATGACAACAACATGTATAGGCTCAATCAGCTCGTATAGCTTTCCTTTTTCCCATTTGAGGAGCATAAGAGGTTTCTCCTTTGACATAAGTTGGTAAGGATGGGCCTATTCGGGTGGACTCAAGGGAACCTACTTCGAAGTGTCGCTCATTGATTTCATCACTCTTTAGTGTGACCAAGTTCAAGGAATCCTCTAAACAAAATTGGCATCCTTGTTTTAAGCTGATGAACATTGCTTAGGCACTTTTCTTTTAGCCTTGGATTTGCTTTTGGTGGTCTATACGCATGCCATTAACTTCATCTCTGAATCTTGGGCTTCTTAGAAGAATTTAGCATTTTTATACTCGACTTGTCGAATTCTTCTGGCTTCAACTACCTCTGCTTGGATCAAACATTTTTTTGTAGAAAAGGTTTGTCCTTTTATTACTCATCATTACTTGTGAAGACAATCTTCCCATGCATATTTTCAACCGTGCGGGCATGGTACGTGGTTGTTCTTTATCTTGCCTACCCGATTGCATCTGTGTGAATGGATCCCTATAGACAATTGACTTTATTTATGCAAATGAGTCTTCAAAGCAAAGCCTTTTTGAGTTTTAAAAATCCTGTGGGATGGCAACTCTTAGGAAGGCAGCCTCCACCTTAAGTTCAGTTGGGAAGACCAACATGCAACAGATGGACTTCCTCTTCCTGGCTTGCGAAGCCTCTAAAGCATCATCATTCACATGTGTCGTGTTAATCGCTTCCTCATGCTTAGGTTCCACCAAAAGAATAAGTCTTGTGACAAGGGCATTCATCATAGATGAGGTAGCCCCCTCGGAGGTCTGAAACCTCTAAAGTTTTTATGGTGGAGATCTAACCACTTTTGCATATGTTTTTGGGACGAAGGTGGAGACAAAGTGATAATATGGACAACTCCCCTCTAAACCATGCGATAGCCATTGGAAACCGAGATGGTGTTAAGTCCAGAGACGTGTGTTGTTGGTGGTTTGTGGTGTAGCGGGTTTCTATTTAAAAGAAAATATTTATTTTTAACAAACACTGCATAGCTTGTATAGCCAAAGATGAGAAAGGAGAAGTGTCCCACCAGGAACGCCATAATTTCGTACACATCAAATTTCATTATGTGAACAAATTACCCATTCGTGGTATGGTTTTATTTATTAGTGGGATTTTACACTTCTCTGGATCCAAGAAACTGAATCCGTTAATTACATCTCCTCCATACAAGGAAGAGAGAAAACATTTGATTGAGGCTTATAAGAATAAAAGAAAGTAATCTTCATTGATACTTATATAATGTATCATTTACAAGACTGACTATCACCTTGCTAAAGACATTTTTTTATTTCTTTGCAACTACTTAGAGCTTGACAATGGAGAAGTTCGCTTGGAGACAAAAGAGGAAGAATCAAAAATCTGAAAATCTAAAATTATCCAAATTTAAAAGTTCTTGAGACGTGCATGAAGTCTTAGATTTATAGGAAGTTCCCATTATCTCTTCTTTATTTTTAGGGATTAAGCTTTATCTTTAATGGATTAAAGCATATCCTAATCATGATATCTTCCACAGCCGGATGGCCATTTGGCTTGTTTTCTCTCTTACAAATGCAGTCATAGGTTTGATTGTATATGATAAACCTTATCTTTAATGGTTTGGATATATCTTTGGCAATGTTTAAATTTATCCAGAAACTCTGATCCTTATCTGCATCGAGGAATCTTTATTTGACTAAAACATAATTTCTGCTCATATGATGGATTGGATTTGACTCTTGTTTACTCTGTGGACCTACTACGTGTTGGCTCCAAGTAATTCATTTGATGATTTGTCCGTACAGACAGAATTTATCTGTGCGGCTTGACTTAGTTCACACAGGTAATTTCATTTGGGTGAATGCTTTTCTGTGGATATTGCCAAGCGTCATGATCATGCCACCTTACAATGATGCATTTAAAGTTTGATTTGATGTGGTGTAAATTATAGAATAAATCCTAATTTATAGGATTAAATCCGTGCCAGCAAAGAACTCCATTAAAAAGTTTTAGCCAATCACCCTTACGAGATATAGCCCTCTTCTTTTATTTCATTTAATTAGTTCCTCTTTTTGAAGAGGAACGGCAATCTGCAATTCCTTTATTGCCTGCAAGCAGAGTTCAAAATTTTAAAAATACCAAAAGATTTAGATTCAGAGATCACAGCATTTTATTTTTTTCATATTTTCGAGTGTAAGATGCACATATTTTCAATACCCTTAATTTTTCTTTGTTACTTCGTATTTTTATTGTTAGCCATTTATGCATCCATTCTTTGAAGGCATTAAAGATATTTTCATTTCTAGTGAAAATGGTGATGCAAGCCAAATCTTTTCAATTACCAACCATTTAACTAGTCAATGCAAAGTTGTTTCAGTATGTTCATGAGACGGTGAGCAAGCTGTATCTATATTAATTTTCTTTCGTTTAAGTTCTTCATTGGAAGAGCATCATTACATGCCTTCCATATGAAGTGACTTACTTTTTATGAAATACTTAGTTTCCATAATTTTTTTCCATAGAAATTGTTAGACTATTATTTGTTTGAAATCATGATTTGATTCCAACACAGCTAAATGATAACCAAACATTACCGAATAATTCCCTTTCCTCTCATAGTTCCATATTAATTTATCATTATTTTTTTACTACTTAGATGAATTTTCTTTTTTCCATTGTCTCATCCTCAATTAGAACTCCATGTACTTTATCTATTTACCACTCTGGTTTTCTCATTAATTACATGGTAAACTTTTTCACTATTACAGTAAAAGGGCAGTTCCAGTGCACGAGGCTCCCGCCACTGCAGGGTCTAGGGATGGTCAGATGTGCGCAGTCCAATGACTTATTAGTTTGAATCTTACAGTTCATGAATGAAAGTAGCTATGGATCTTCCCAAAAATCTATGTTTTCTCTATTACCTACTTTCCAATCTCAATTTGTCATGTCCTGAATCTCAAAGACTGTATATAACAGTTCCTGAGGGAAAACAGTTGGGGATGCGAATCCATTCTCGATGTTTTCTCCTTATACCCAAGGATGAACACCGAGACTCGTAACAAGAAAGAATTGCAACGGAAAATAAACATAAAAATGATTCATAAATAAAATTTAAAAAAAAAAAACTGACTAACTAAATCATTAGCATGTGTAAGCCTAAAAGCAATCAGTCTCAAAACTAAGTTGTCAATTTATATTATAGAAAAAGAAGATGTTTCTAAGGGTTAGGCAAACCAGCAGGGGAAAAAAAAGAGCAAAGCAATACGCGAGAGAGAGAGAGAGAGAGAGAGAGAGAGAGAGAGAGAGAGCAGCTACAGTTTAAACATGAGCCTCCTTGTACAAATTGTTTAGAAGGGTTTAAAATAAGAAATCCTATTTGACAAGCTTTACTGCATTGATATCTCCCGTATTAACTTTTAAAAAATACACCTTCATATATATATATTTCCAGTAAACACAAATTGACCATATTTTGCTAGACCCAAAAGCTAAAAGCACGATGCCTAACTTTTAAGAATCGAAATTCGAATGTATAAAGTGGTAATTCTAAAATAGAAAGAGAAAACCATACATGCTGATGAGAAACCAAGCAGCACTGTTGGTTTTTTTCCATTTTATCTGCAATAGGCAAAGATCAAAGACAATGTGAAAGAGTGAAGAGTAAAGAAAACATACAGAGATGGCAAAAAATGTGCTTCAGAAGAAACCTTCGGGACCCACTACAACAACAAACAGCCTTATCCCAACTATTTGGGGTCGGCTACACGAATCCTGTTCCGCCATTCCGCTCTATTTAGGGCCTTATCTGCTGTTAAATTACAAGCTGCCATGTCCCTCTTTACTACCTCCACCCAGGTCAATTTTGGCCTTCCTCTAGTTCAGGACCCACTATAATTGGAAAATCAACCTCCAACCAGCACAGCACAATCGACAAATAATCATATTTTGCACAACCTAAGTTAGACGGGTTAAGACTATGAGAAAGCCTCATCCACCCTCATCTCCAAGCCAATACCGCCATCTATGGATCTGCCCCTTCAGAAATGGATGCATATAAAATAAATAAATCAATGAGAAAAGAAGAATCAAAATAAGTGTCTGATTCCAACTAGAAAGTTCAAGTAACTTACAATGAAACATTAACAATTACTACCTGATTCCCCATCTTCACTCTTAGCAGATATAGTTTCCTTCACAGTCCAACAATGTGATGGTAGAAAAGCCTTTTGAGAAGGTAATTCAGCAATAAAAAGTAGAGTTTGAGCCCAACCAGCATATTTCCCAAATTTGCACACGAACGCCTCCGCCACACGACTACAAAGCTTAGGTGTGAGACGTGCACCTGCAAGCTCTGGAATGAGGTATCGAGTAGCAATCTTTGCTCAACCCCAACAACATGAACATTAGAACATTAGAAGTTGATAAAGATCATGAATTAACGAGCATGACAGTTAGCAAGATGCAGCTGTGTTGTTGTCTAATAAGACCATGCATTGTCAATATCCACCTCTTTTGAAGGTAGGAATCAAATTGCTTTTAATTCCACTTACATGTGTGGCTAGGAAGGAACCCAGTTCATAGGCCAAAATTAGGGGAGAGTTGAGGCCCATGCATTGCAAGGCCCAACCCAAATCTCAAGGAATCATGCCAGACTGCTATTGCACATGGATGCAGAAACAGACGTAAATAAGGTCCCTGCGCACTGGCCTACATAAAAGGAAAGGGCACCATTGGCAGATCAAAGAAAAATTTTGCTTCTATGGGAAACCTTGAAAGAGGGTTTTTCTTGGGATATAAGAGAGTGGGTATGAACTTCAGACATGGAGCGATTGGGAGCAAACACTGCTTTTGGAACTATGTATTTTGCCTAGGGGAGACTTCCAAGCAAGAGGAATCAATAGGTGGCAACATCTTGACTTGGAATTTTAATCGCCATGATTTGTAGCTGATGGTGAAATGAATCATGACGATCTACCCTTGATAATAGCAGCTCCATTAGCAGTTATTGGAGGAGAGATTGTTACTCTGTTAAAGACTAATCACAGTTCCAGTGGTCATGCACCTTGCAGTGATATTCAGATTACTGTCAATACACATCCAAGGTATCCCAAGCCTGAGTCGACAGCAGCTTTTGAACCTCTCACATCAGGTTGTAAATGCCCACATTCAGGGTGAAGCAATCATTAAAGAGGGGAATGGAAGTTAGCATTTTATTCTATGGGTTAAAGGAGCTATGCCCCTCTATGTTTCTTAGAGACTGGATTACCACAATCTCACTTAAGATTCCTGTGATGAGTAAGAGAACCTTGAGTTGGATTGTTCCTTCAGAAGGTTCATTCTAAGCTAAATTTTGATGGAGTTTCTAAAGGAAACCCGGGGCCGGCCAAGTGGTTTTGGTTGTGTTGTTAAAGATAGTAAAAGCAAAGTTATCCGCATGTTGTGTGGTCCCTTGGGGACATGTAACACATTACAGGCTGAGACGATGGCGCTTCTTATGGGTGTCCAAGAGCTCCAGAAGATGGACATTCAAGGTTGCTTGGTGGAGGGTGACTCATTGGTTGGGCATTAGGAAAAGGTGCAAGATATTAGAAGCTTGCTCCGCTCTTATATGAGATAAAGAAGTTGGCATCTATGATGAGGGTTTCTTTTGCTCATGTTTTAAGGGTTCAAAACACTATGGCCGACAAATTAGTTGTGGGCATCGCGGAAAAGGACCGCGACCCACTTCGGGGTTTGGAGTCACCACCAACTCGGGTTTTTACAGACGGGGTTAGACGTCTGCCTCCTTTCCAAAGGAAAGGGAGGATACGGGCTTTTTAGGGTCCGGGCTAGGCACTCGGGCTTAGGGTTAACTCTTAGACTGGTCTGGTTTTCAGGGATCTGGGTAAACTGTTTGGTTGCAATTGGGGAAGGTGTTAGGCACCCCAATTACCCACCTTTTTAGGGTGGCTCC
>JAOXJP010233060.1:0-10374 GCA_025762735.1 Platanus orientalis | reverse complement strand
CGCTCTAATTCTATGAGCAACATCATCTATAATATCTCCCTCTTTGTGCATAATCGAACCAAGATAACGAAAATGGTAATCTATAATTTTTAATAAGTAACAAAATAAAACAAAAGTGAAATATGATTAAAACCTACATAAGGATGAATCAAATAGTGACAAATAATTTTAAATAATGAATAAAATTAGGATAATGAAACACAACGATAATGGATCTAAAAACATGAACAATGGTTTAATAGTATATTCAAATGTACTATCATCTTATCCTTGAAAGGAACTTGAGAATGTAAATCCGGCATCAAGGCTCAATAAGTGAATCTTTTAGTATTGTAGTCCTCAGTTTATGCACGACGGGTGAACCTCTAAGAAAAAGGTTTATTCATCATGGGTTAACCCACGATAACAAGGAATCACCAATAGTCCTTTTTAAGATGTAACTAGACATCTATTTTTTAATATAATATTGTTTTTATTTTAAAAATCGATTATAAAATGTTTGACTCCATTTTTGAGTGGTTAACTTAGAGGCTTCTAGGTAAGTCATTCAATTATGATCCAAAGAAGGTGTTAGAAACCCTCATCCACCCACATAAGTGGTTATCTACTTAAACCAGTTTGAACTTAGGGTCTACTTTTTATGTAAAGTGTGTGTCAAGATGTGTATAATTTGAAAAATCGTGCTATGCATGTGCAAGTGGGTTACCCTACTAATTAGTGTAAGTGTGTGATTTTGTGTATAGAAAACAAGTTATCTATGTTTATGTAACAAGCTAATCACCTCCTTGACATGTTACATAATAAATAAATAAAAGTATACAAAATAAAATAAAAGGGTTTAGAATATGTACCCCAAACCACTCTCCCTCATAACCAAATGAACATAAAAGTTAGTATATAAATGAAATATATATTAAAGCAAAAATAGGTGTAAATAATTCGATGAGAAGATTGGCATTCTTAAGATTTTATGTTATGCAAGAGATAATTTTTTTATAGTTTACATTCTTGACCCAAAATGCTTTCGACATTGAATTGTTTCTCAATCTCCTCAAAATAAGTGACATGAACAAAATGTAATTAAAAGGTGGGGAGGAGATGTGCCTCCGTGATGTACACAAGTGAATGATTCTTTTTCCTTTAGTTGGGTAGCAAGTTTTCACAGGTTCTTTGTCGCACTCTAAAATCTATACTTATAAGACTACAAATTTTGGCACGTGACATTAATCCATTCATGTCAATCAAATTGCTAATAAATTTTTTGTATCTTTCTTCTCATACATATACTGTGGAATTGCATAATCAAATCATAAACATTCCATTAAATTTAAAAACCACAAACCATAATCCATAAATAAAATTCATAGTTTGACATAATTCTAAATAATAACAAACCATCTCTTCAAATAAAACTAAAATAACTGAATCAAAATGTCTCTAAACAAACTAAAATAAAATAACATAATGTTTGAAAATAACTAAATCAAATCTCCACCATTACTCTTCTTTTTAGAATCCAGGCTACTCATCTACCTTGTCATTCTCATCATTTGAAAACAACAGTGTCAACTCTGTAAGCGTGACTAACTTTGCAAATAAATAGAAACACTACTTAACATGCTGAAACAATTGGGTTATTGGGCATGAATATTTTCATAATCAAAATGGAACGAAGCATGTTTTTAAAATAATTACTTTATATATCAAAATAATGCTTCAAATCTAAGATATAACAAATAACATATTCAAACGAAAATCAAGATGCATAACTGAACAAAAACATTGTCATAATTGAAATACTTAACAAAAATACTAAATTGAATTGAACTAAACAAATATATTAAACTAAACTGAACGGAACAAGTCACTGAAACATATATACATATATAAGACCTACTGAAACAAATATTTGAATCCCCTGCACATGTTATAAGCCAGATAACAGATGACTGAATTATATACCATAAATCTAAAACACATGATGTGTTGTTAGATGATAGGTAACAAAACAGAATGAACCCATCTATAATCTGATGGTAGGATACCACTATATTACGCCTAATGATGAGCCTCATAAATATCGTTAATTAATGTGACAAGACAAAAAGGGTACCTAATTGCATCTATTTAAACCTAATAAGGAGCTTCATCAAATATGCCTCTTTGATAGCAAATGGATCTCGTGTTATAGCTAAACATATATTTTCATCAAAACAAATACAATATTAGCAAATATCAAAGCAGAACAAAACTAACAATCTTTAATGATTTCTAAACAATGTATATCTTTGAAACAAAATAGAAAACAAGAATTTGACCCACCTAAGCACATAGCTCTATGAATTGTCATAGCGAAGAACACTAAAACAAGCTTTAGAAATCAAGTTTACTAAAAATCCTTTAAAAACTCCTTTAAAAAACATGGGATCTTTTAAAACAATTAAAGAACTAAGTAGGAAAAATCATTTCTTTTGAAAAACAAAGATTAAAATCATCTAAAAATTTATACGGATCAAAACCAAAAGTTTGAACATGAACATACTTGAAAACATATTTTCCTCTTTAAAAAACGTGTAAAAGAACTTAAATAAATAAAAAACATATCTTTTTTTTTTGTTGTTGCAAAACCAGTAAATAAACAAATCTAAGAACCTAAAACCAAAACAAAATGATGTCAAACATTCAAGTAGTTGAAAAACAGATTTTCCCTTTTAAAAACCTTGTTTCTAAGAATCTAATCAAAGCAAATGCCTTCATTGATCTTAGAAAAACTGAAAAGAATAATTCTAAGAACCTAAGAATAATCAAAACGATGTAGAAGTGTTCTAGTTTATTTTCTACTTGATCTGAAAATGAAACTATAAAAAAAGATTTATGTTCCTCTCCAAATATCCCTCAAAATTGGCTATAAACCCTAGTTTTTCCTTTCTTATTCTTCTCTTTCCTTCCTTATGATTTTGTGTCGAATTAGGTCTGAGTCTTAAGCTTATATAGGCCCTAGAGAAGTCATAGAGTCATTAGGCAACTTCTAAAATCAAAAACCTCAAACCCCCGATCAATCAGAGAAAGCCTGATAGATCGGGCTACCCTTCCCCAATCAATCGGACTATCCCTGATCGATCGAGACACCCTTCCATGACCGATTGGAGTATCCTCAATCGATCTGGCCTATCACAATTTTTTTCAGCTGTGATCTTTGTGTACTAAATCAATCATAACTTTTTCATTTTGCATCCGATTCGCTTGTTGTTTGTTGCATTGAAATCTAGACTTCGATACATTTCCAATGATATAAAGTTTTTTTTTTTTTTTTTACTAATTCTTCCTATATTTTCATTGGTATGTTTCTAAAGTTGCATGAGTTTATAGTTCAATACACATGCTTTAAAATCGTTCTAAGTGTGCAAAACATATGTGTGACATGTGTATGGCATATATGAGAATAGGTGCGGGGTGTTACATTATTCTTAACACTGGAATTTAATAAAAGGCAATGGAGAGGATGACATTTTTAGGATAGAAAAAGAGAGAAGAAGAAGAAGAAGGGGGTTTCCACCATGAGAGTAGAAAGAGAGGTGGTCTTCTATTTATGGGATTTTAGTAGGCTTTCATCTAAAGAAAATGGAGTGAATGGAGGAGTGTGTTGAACCAAAAAGGAAATGAATGAAATGAGGTGGCTAGGTAGTTTTAGGAACGAAGAGTTGGTGAACCAAAATTGGTATGATATATGCTTAAGTAGCAATGACATGTCAACTAAAAATGAAAGGATGGGTAATTAGGAATCCAAAAGTGGAATGAGAGTATGCCTAAGTGTACTTGACACATGTGGGCTTTCATCTAAAGAAAGGGGAGTGAGTGGGGGAGTGTTTTGGACTAAAAATGAGATGATTGGAGTATTGGAATAAGGTGACTAGGTAATTTTAGGAAGGGAGATTTGGTGAGCCAAAATTGGCCTGATATTTTCCTAAGTGACAATGACATATCAACTAAAAATAAAAGAATGAATGATTAGGAATCCAGAAGTAGAATGAGAGTGTGCCTAAGTGTGCTTAACACATGTAGGGCATGTGGCATGGACCAAAAAGATTAAGGTGATGTGAATTTAGGTGTGTTGAACTCATGTCAAATATGTGACTTTCCAACCTTAGATGTTTATGTATAGGTTTAGACTTAAGCTAAAACAGAAGGTGTTTGTGTATAGGTTTTAGGTTTGGCTTAAATGGTGTTTGGACACATGTTTTAGGTTAGGCTAAAGGAGTGCTTGGTTATAGGATTTGGTTAAGATAAAGGGATGTTGGCAGGTTTTGCTCACACAAAAAATGAGGGAAGATTAAGGAAGTGACAACACATATCAATGAAAGTAGGTTTTTGATTTGACATGTCACAATGCATTGTAATACGTATAGTGTACCTATATAGAATCTTATTGTCCAAATTTGGCGATTTTAAGAAAAAAATCTAACTTGACTAAATCGATGTCACTGATCATCATGGTGGGGTTCGAATTTTGATATGTGATCTCAAAGTACTAAATTGAACGGTCAAGATTTGACATGGTGTGATGAATGGGCTTAGAAATAGACTCTAAAGGTCGTGTCTGCTACCCTAAGGTTTCAAGGTATGCTGAATCCATCTCTGGTGTCTGATTGATCTTCCAATATATGTATTTTTTCAAATTTTGAAAGACTTTGAATTGAGGGCTGAGATTTTCCAAACTTGATATGATGGAATTTGATAATCAAACACTATATTTTAGGTTTTTGAACTACTATGGATGCATTTGTGACACCTAATTGGTTGTCTGATACTTGTATAATCTGATTCAGTTGTCCATCTTTAATGAGAGTAAAATCATAATTTCTAATATAGATATGATCGAACTTGGGACAACCATTCAAAAAACTACGAGATTTGAATGAAAGATAGAAAAATGGAGATAGTGGGTCCTACAAAGATCTTAGGGAAAATTTGAGGGTTACAGTACCAAATTATGAAAGAACAGGAATTGCCTAAAAATGGGAGGTCATCTAACCACCTTAGTTTCCTAAGATGCCTAAGGTCTATTCTAAAGAGTTAGTGATGCCCATTGAAAGAAACCTCTGGACCATGGGCTAAAATTAGGTGTTTATAAGTGTGTCTAGTAAGAACACCTACAAGTAAGAAAAAAAATTATTAGATATCTCTAAGAAAAAAGAAAATAAAAAGAATTGAGCACTATAAGTTTGTCAAGCTCCTAACTATTTGTCCTCAATATTAAAATAAAGAAAATACCATTATAGAAGGAACTAAGTGTTTTAGTTGCTTCATTACTAAAAAAAGTATTTTACAAGAAAAAATGGCTTAATTACATAAACCCCCTAAAGTATCTTACTTTACTTTACTCTCTCAGTGTGGGTCTTGATTTTGAGAACCGCGGACCAAATTTTTCTCACTTAAGTTGTGGATTTTTCCTGTTCTCACTTGATTTGGTGATTATTGGCAGTTTATGCATCATGGTTATTGATTTCCCTCCGATTTCCTCATCTAGTCGATTGGATTTCTTTATTTGGAGGTTCTTTGAGTTCTCAATCGAGGGTTTTGACCCACTGGATTGTAGGAGGAAGGATGATTTAATTTATTTTTGAAGGTTTTGCTTCTAGATATGATCGTTTGGGATGGTGGAAGATATGTTCTTTAGAGGGGTTGATACTATCTTTATTGTGTTCAAAATACATAGATCAATGAGGGAAAAAATTGGGCTTTGTTATGATCAAGTGATAGATAATGTGCAACGTGTGTTCGAGCATTAAGGAAGCAACCTATAAGGACATGGTAGATGCTCTCATCGGGGCAAGTGATGAAGCGGACAATATGGTGGTGGGCTTTGGAGAAGCGATTAGAATTGTAGAAGGCATGAATTATGTTGTTGACATTGAGTGAGTTGGGACGATATCCTAGAGGTCAAAGATGGTCAAGAAGGCAAAGCGCTTCATCTACCTCTTCTTCATATTCTTGTTTTTGGTGAAAATGAGGACTGATATGAGTGGTTTGGTGCTAAGAAGCTTTGGGGTTGGTGAAGAAGAAAGCGAACGGATCTAATGATGCTTTTGTAGAGAAGTAGCTCCTTTGTTCAAACTCTTAGAACATGGATGAGAAGTTCTTACTCTTAGAATAGGGATGGGAACCATTTTTTCTCTACATTCCAAGGAGCTTAAAGTGTTTTTCATTTGTTTGTGGTTTTTTTTTTTTTTAAAGATTCAATTAAACAAGAGTCCATTAGATGTTTCTCAATTAGTGAACTGTTTTGTAATTTTCAGTTTTCTCTTATAACTATGGGATAAAACGTATGCAATCGGTTATCAAAAAAAGAAGAAGTAATGCAATCATCTTTAGAAAGTTGAAACTAGTGAATTTTTCATTTTCATTCTCTGTTCTTTTGTAGTATTTTTGTTTCATTGCTTCTTTGGTTTCGATCATTTCTCTTCTATTCTTTTCTTCATCCAAGGTGTCAATCTTACTTCATTTGATGAGTGATTGTCATGTCGATCAGGATAATCATACCATCTAATGAACATTGAGGTCTCGATCATTCTAATCAAGCCATTCAATGAATTTTAGGGTGTTGATCATGCTAACTGAACCGTTTAATGAGTGGTTGGCATGTCGATCAGGCTAATCAAGCCGTCTAATGAACATCAAGATCTCGATTAGTCTACTCAGACCACTCGTTCGTTGAATATTAGGGTCTTGATCATGCTAATTGAACCATTGGTCAATCAGTTTATCATTTGAATGGTCTTGATTGAGTTTGTATAACTTTCATGTGCTCAGATCATTGGATCAGACTATACTCATGATTGGACATTAGTATAGTTTTCTGTAAACAAAAATTATAGGGACAATGGTACTTTTGTGTTTCCACGAGCCAGGGAAACTTTCGTCATTGAAATGTACTCCCATGTGCCGTAAGGGTATAGTTTTGAGTTTATCCATTAATTTTTTTATCACGCGATCTTGACTAATGGTCAATGATGGACAACTGACGGTAGGGTGATTTCTGACATCCACAGTATTGGTCAAGGGGTTTTTTTTGTAATTACTAATAGATGATGGGGGAATCTGTATATTGTCAGATAGTCCAGGGGATATATAATTAACCCTTGTTATCTCACATTCTATAGGAAAACAAAAACATTACCTTGAAAAAATTAGGCAAAGGCGGATATCTACTGAAATAAATTTGAGTTTTTTTATTTTATTTTAAATGAAAGAGCTATTACTTGAAATAGTTGATATGGTATCATAAAAAGTTTGATAAGAGTGACTGTTTGTATGAAATTTGAGATTGAAGTGTCTTCCAAAAAAAAAAAAGAATGAATCCACCATTCTTTTCTTTTCCTTTATTTTAGATAGGTAGCTAAATTTGTTAAAGGAGAAAATAGAAAAAGGGAAAGAATTTCCCAAAGAATTCACTAGCTCATTCAACTATGAACTACCTTTAACTTTTGGCTAAGATCATTGCAATGGACAATGAAAAAATTCACAAACAACTTTACATGGGGATTTTCATGATTAAGATAAAAATTGAACAATTCAACAATATAGGGGTCCAAGATGAACTTCAAATAGTGACACTTTTTTTGTTGCTGTTGCTGAAACTTCAAATAGTGACAATTAGCAACAAAGTGGCAGAAAGAGGAATTAAACAAGTATATATAGTCTTTGAGCTATACATGGGGATCCTCAAGGGTGCATGGTTAATCAAGATCCTAGTTCATAACATGATGGTCTGGACATTACTTTGGTAAGAATTAAGTACAAAACCCACCCTATACGATCAGCATACATGAAAGCCAAGTACCGTGTTGTTACAACTTATAAGAGGAAATAAGGAAGTAAAATAATGCAAACTGAGAAACTAAAGAATTTATCCGTGTTTAAATGACATACATGCAGGGTTCTTCAAAACTCAAGAACCTAATTCCTCACACCAAGACAGACTACTCAAGTTTGATCCATGTGAGGAACAGTGTCTTACCTCTTTGATACAACGTTATAAAAATTAACCAAAACTACTTCATAAAAGTAAATCCAATGCCTATCCACAAATGACTTTATTTTCAACACAAAAATAATAAAATAGCACGAAATTAAGAGATGATGTAATAGAGGAAACAAACCGCACCCAAGCCAATTGACTAGGTGACCCATACGAACTGCCATATATCTATAAATTATTTGATCGTAAGACTCCACTTAGCTCATTCAAATTAAGCTTTAGTGAAATGACCCTTTGGTCCCAACGCACAATACTAAGTCCATTCAAGAGCTCAGAAAACCATCTCTGTGTAAACAGCACAAATCAATAGCTCATATTTCTTTAAATAGCACTCTTATATAGATAAAGAATAAAGAGCAGACCAAGATAGATTTTCACCCTTCCAATTATTCAGAATAGAAAAGTGACCTTACAGAAACCACGAGGTTTATTTTTGGAAAAAAAAATAGCCCTTGTAGACAATGAAGTTGAATGGGATGCCCATGAAGATCAGCTTTCCATTATGCAAAACATTAAAACAGAAATCCTCACCCTCACCGAGAAAAACTCCTACTCTGAGACACAACTTCTCCCCAAAAAACAACCCCAAAACCACCCCCCCAGGCCAAAAACATTTCGGATAAAAAACCCGACTCACCCAATTCACAAGAGTCATCCGAATCTAGCTGATGTTTTGGTCTTTTCAAGTACTTGTCCGAGTTAAAGGATTGACTCAACTTGCAAGGCTTTCGAGTTGAGCCAACTCTACTGAGTCTCCAAGACAACTCAACTAGTTGGTAAACTACTTGATTAAACGATCCAAAAGCCTCCCCTCTTCATTTAGCTCTCAATGGTCCCCACTCTTTCAGCACCAACCATTTCCACCATGATTCTACGCCACCTATATTCTAGTTCTAGTACTTCTTTCCAATCATTCCATAAATCTATTGTATACTCATTCTAAGTATTATAAACTTAACAGGTTTTTTCAACTCTTCCAATACCCTCATGACAGCCTCCTTACATAAATAACAATGCCTACAAATCCAAAACCTAATCCTCACAGCCTAATTAAAAGTCATATTAATCTTCTCTCCTCTTCTTCCTTTTCTTTCTTTTATGCATGTTTGCTAGATTACAATTTGAGAAACAAGAGGTTAATCAGAGGTGTGTTGCATACAATTGCAACAGTAATTAACAGGCTTCTTAATAGAAGTTGGGAATGATAATCTCTACTATAAAATAATAAACCATCCTCTAAAAGTTGGATAATTTGAACAACAATTTCAAGATCTATATAATCAATGAAATTTGGTGTTACACAAAGATTTAAAATTAAATATTTAGCTCCTTATTTTAAGTAAGAGAAGATAACCTAATGGTTGACTTTCAATTCGTGAAAGCAAACTAGTTTTTAACACTCTGTCTTGATATGATGGGGTAGGGATTGGAGAGACGTAGTTACTAGTCATAGGGATAAAAAGGGTAAACCTCATCCTCCAGTAGTAGAGACAAACAAGACCATAGGAATCGAGAAACTCCACTAAGAGAGCAAAAAGTGAGACTGCACTCGTTGATGGAATCTCAAACATTGTGTTCGCTTCCAATTAATATGTGCTTGTATTAATATTGAAAACTTTAGGTATGTGATTTTGATAGATGTCATTGTTATTATGGGTTCTAGAAATCACATTGTTATTGTCTTTACCTTCCTGTCAATGACATTATAGGTTCTATATACATTAATAAGAATAAGAGCTAAGAGGGACCACGCAAAGCATTTTCTAGAGAGAAGATCAAAAGACTGTGAAGAATACATGAAATAAAAGCTTTATTATTCCTTCGTGACAAGACCTATACCATTAGAAAGTATCATTTGAGTTATTTTTAAAACTCAAATGTGTTTAATTTCTGTAAAAACCAAATTTAGCTATAATAGATACATGACCATTATATGGAATTCTAGGGTTTAGAACAAGGAAAAGGAAGGAGAATATCTTAATCACTATAACCAAACAAAAGATCAATGATCCAACTCGGTCTTAACATTCATGCATACTCCAGCCTTTATATTCTTTCCAAATGCGTACCAACAGACTATTGGTTCATAAGTAAACGTGGAAGCTATGTTATAAATGATTTTGAAAACCCAAAGAATCTTAGGGGTAGTGTAAGATCCAAATAAGAATTTTATCATTGGGCTAGACCTATTGACCTTAATTGCAGTCTAACTGTTTTAGGGAAATTGATATACTTTTAATAATTATAACTTGGTATACCACTAACTCCAATAATACTTAATAACTCATTGCATTTAAATTCCTATATATATATATATATATATATATATATATAAT
>JAOXJP010233059.1:0-10374 GCA_025762735.1 Platanus orientalis | reverse complement strand
CACATGCTTATCAACATGGACCAATTTTCTACCAGAAAAAAAAGCATGAACCATTTAACCGGGTCTATCCTTTTGTCAACTAGTCTAATGATCCTAACCAAAAGAAAAGTGTCTATTGATTGGATGGTTAAGAATGTTAAATCAATTTAATCTCTGATCAAGGGGCTTCCTATATGGACTTGACAAATTGGACAGTCCAGATTGATAAAAATGGCCTGCACTTTAATGGCACACACCAGAGTACAATCAATATAACAATATGGACTAGCCGATAAGTTTTACCATGTAATTATCATCCGATAAGTTACTTACAATATGTAATCAGTAGTAGTTACAATACTATTATAAGCTTAAGTGTTGATGCAACCCACTCTCAGTTTTCTTTTCCTTTTTCAAATCTTGGAAGAGTTTCCTTAATTGATCTACCTACTTCTTGGTCAATCTCAAGTGGGGGGAATATATATTAGTATGGTGTCCCCCTGCATATAAAATGTAGTCTTAGGCTCTATTCATGATTAGAAGAGGGTCCCTTAAGATTTCAAGCAGTTTTCTATCTAGTTTATGAACCATTTAGGAATCTTTTTCTCCTTTTCTCTCCCTATTTAATATATATTAACATACTCATTGCACCTATTTATATAAATGTTTAACTACTGTCATTATTGATTTAGCCTTTAAAGAAAATGGGCTCCTAAGAAGCTACTCTCTTTACCACGAAAACAACATAAATTTAAATGCCTCATCTCCCTTAGCCAATCCAAAGCTCTATAAGAATCTTAGCTTGGAACCTTCAATCAGAGTCATTCGATAGAAGGGTTTATAGGGTTTTCGTTGATCTAGGGTTCAGCCATATGTACATAATGATCTAGTGTAATCCATACGATAGCTCAACTTAGAAACTTGAATGTTTTAGACCTTCAATGAAGGGGTGGCCTCATAATTAGCCAAGACGCTGTGTGTGTGTGTGTGTGTGAGAGAGAGAGAGAGAGAGAGAGAGAGAGAGAGAGAGTCATTCTTATTAAATTTGCATAAACGTGATGGTTGCTAATGCCTTGACAAATTTAAAGGAGAGTCACATGGCATCATGAGAACTTCTAAAAGAATACACGAAAAAACACAATTTTTTTCTCAACAAGCAGTCAATATGAACATCATTTGCGCTAATACATTGCCTTAGAATTTTAGAAAGCTTGAATTTCTGACCCTCTTACGTTCTCATTTGACTCAATAGGCCAACTAATCATTAATCAAGAATTAACTATACTAATTATCATGGTTAGAATATCTCCTTGGAGATGTTCTGACTTGTCATATGTTGAGAACATGAAATCTTAACAACGATCTTATCAGAATATTAGTAGATTGATGTTTTATTGGAATATGGTTAGGGAGGTCATTTGTTGGAGATTTGTGGCAGTATCTGTCTTGTCAAAATGTTACTTTTGATATATATATATATATAATCAGCTTATATTTGTAAACTGTTAATCATTAGTTTTAGGAAACAGTTCAAATGATTTATTGACTTTGCACGTACCTTTAAGCCAAATTAAAGTTGTGAAAATGATTGTTATTCAATAAGCTCCAAACGTCAAATATATCTCCACATAATTAGCTAAAATTACCTTGTATTTCCATCTCAATTAAGGAGTGAAGTAATCAATTATGCTATAAACTTCACCAGGTCAATAAAAAGATATGGCAAATCTTAACAATGTGCAGAATAAACCAACCTAACTATTAACCACATAATGATGATTTCAACAATGGATTATTTAAATAATGAAAAAAAATGTGCCTAAAGGAAGGCACGGGGTGTCAAAGAACAATATTACCAGAGTGAGAAAGGCGAAGATGAAAGAAAATTGAAAATCCTCACCGAATCTAAGGATTAATCCATAAATTATGTGTTATCTTTGTTGAGGATGGAGCCTGATTAGCAGCTGAGAGACTATTGACTGAGGAGTACTGTTTGGGAGTATTCTTGAGATTTTCCTTCTATATTGCATAAAAAAGTAAAAACCCTAGTTTCAAATGAGTTTTTGGAGAGGATGAGAGGCAACTTCTGTAGAACAATTCACTCATTTTTTCTTCTAAACATGGAATCGGTGTGAATCCATGGATGTAGACAATCTTGCCAAACCATGTAAATTGGTGTGTCTTGTGTGTGATTGCATCATATATATATATATATATTGTGATCCCTAGTGGCATTTATTTGTTAATCACATGGTAATGTGGTAGAGAAACATGAACTAGTTTATGAATAAGAAATGAAAGGCTATTAAATAATTAGTACACATTAATGAAGGGTGATGTAGATCATTGGGATTGAATGTGGATGACCTCAGTCTCTCTCTTTTGATTTCATTCTTCTATCTGACCATTTCCCAACCACTACGTTCTATTAATTAGGTCGGTAGAAATGGTTTGAATGAAAATCACCTCTATAAATCATCCAAATACCATGTTGGGGGCCTTCACCTGGCACAACCATAGCATTGCATGTGGTACTAATGTCAATATTTTACTTGAATTTTGGAATTAGCCTCTCTTTTCCCTAGATACCGCCCCTTCCATGCTTTTAGCACACAAACACATTCACATAAGCACAGACTTGAGTCTTTCAAGTAGGTATAACTAATATAGGTAGATTATCTACAGCACGAATCTGAAATGGGGTTTGATTAACAAGGGAAATTAGGGAAGAACATGTGGTGGTTCTTGATGAGATGTATTTAGAGGAGTCGTCCTCAAACATCTAAACCAGTTTCCTATGCATCTCACATGGATTAAAAAAAAAATCAAAATAACTTAATCAATATTATTTTCACAAAAAGTTGTACTATGATTAGTTTATTGTGATTCAAAAAATTGCGTTATACACCATCCACCAAACATGTATATTGCTAATGAGAGCCGTGTGACCAACTAATGGATCCCTTTCGGGATGTACAAAAGTCAATGCAGTTGGATGATCATATGGGATTGATCTTCGTTGTAATATTTTGGATGGGTTGAAGAGACAATGACAAACTATAAGAGCTGAGACAATGTATGATTAAGGCATCGGGTCAATTTCGGTGTTGGAGATATTACAAATAACTTACCTAATTGTGGTCTCAGAGGTAAACAATTCTTAGAGACTACCCAATCTGATACTTAAGCTGTATTCTTTGTCCATAATTTAATTTGTTAGTTCTGAGAAATAAAGAGATATGTTTGTATCATTTCCCTAATAAACTTTGCAATAACCATAGCTACTAAATATCCTGAAAGGTCTAACATCTATTAGGTTTTGGCCACATTTATCAGAAGATAGAGAATAAATTGGTCAAGTGGTTATGATCATACTCTTAATGGTGGGACTCAACTGTGACATAAATAAAATATCTTCATTCAAATTTAAACTAATGCATCTCTTGGTTCCTTCCTTCCTCTAAGAGGGTGCAGTGAAGAGTTCAAAGTAAACATTTATTTGCATGTATGTTTCTCTGATAGTAGATTCATGCACTGTGTCGACTGGAGGCTCCATTTCAATGATTTGATCCTTCAAATGTGGAAAGAATAACAAGTAAATATATTTCAGTACTTGTCATTGAAAAACCAACTTTATCAGAAGAAATGTTAGAAGGTTTGCTTCCAATGAATTTTGCTATTCTATTTAATACGTTAAACAAGTTTTCAAAGGGTTCAAGGGTTCGACTGCAAAACAGCACGTGCCCTGCACTAAGGTCAGTCACGATACTTTTACAGAAAGGATCATGGCCGTTGCTGAAAACAAAGGATTATAGCCCATGGCACATTGCCCGCTAGTTTTTTTTATAGGATTCTCTCTCTCTCTTTTCTCTCTCTCTCTCTTTCTCTCTCTTTCTCTCTCTAACTAACCAAGTAACTGTAATAACTATAACTATAAACATGATACAAGGATATTTCCCCAGGGGGAGATACAATAAATTAAAAAAAATGTATAAGAAACCATGGATTCCTCCAGTTATGTCTAAGAAACAAAGTTGACCAATTAACAGATATCCCGAGACGGGAGAGAGTCAGTTATGAGAGAAATGCAACACATGAGACCACAAGGAATGGCTATGATAAATATATGTAAAAAAATATGTTGGAGTACATACTTTAATGAGACCGTTGGTGAGATAACGGTCATTTCAATTTTTAAATCAAATTTTCAGATACTAGACTAACATGTGCAACAAATAATCGAGGTGGGTTTACTCGGATATCATCTCTTTAATATTATTACTACTCTTGACCAACTGAATTGCCATTTGGTCCTTTAATTGATTAAAGAAAAACAATTTTGTTTTATTTTTCTATTGTGAACTTGTGTTGCAACAACCATCCCCAACTGCCACTGGATTGTGATCAAACAGGTTATTTGGGGATCTTGACATGAAATCGATCCAATGTTGCAAGCGATGTCTAGTCATTTTGTCTTGTTATTTTTGGAAGTTGATTGCATATATATCTGAGCATTTTGCCTCCATATGCACATGAATGATTAAGTACATTAATTCATTACAATAAGGTTTCATTGAGAAATTGTGAGTTAAAATCTATTACAATGATGTTTCTAGTTTCATCTCTAACTCAATTCAATAAAGCCTCTCCCAACTACTTGCAGTCCACTACACAAATCATGTTCTACCATTTCCCTATATCTAAGGCCATATCTTCTGTTTATTTATTTTTTCACGAATAACAAACTTTATAAGAGAGCCATGTCTTCCGTTAAATCATAAGCACTCGTCTCTTCCTCACTACTTCAACCCAAGTTAATTTTGTCCTTTTCCTTGTCCTCTCAACACTTGGTCTAAAAAGGATGTGGGTAAGGCCATAATTAATTGACTTAAAGTAGTCATAATTATGATTAAATTAAAGTACTGACCTAGATGGAATAGAATGGTGAAACCAAATTTCTGTTACTGACCTTGAGCAGTTGGGATAAGACTACAAATGCATATGTTGTAAATTACATGTGGTGTTTAGATTAGGACATGACATGTATTGAGTCGGAGTCTACGAGGTTCTTGGGTCGTCTACATGAAGATTAATTCCAAAGACCAAGAAGACTCCAAGAAAGCAAGCTGGATACATGCACAATTCATCTTGAAGGATTCATGCCTTATTCTAGATCAAAAGGTAAGTCAAGGTAGACTAATGGAAAATATGGTGAATCATAGGTCTCTAAGGGGATTACAAAGGTCATTGGACCTTCCTAAGCCTTAGAGAACCTTTCTGAAAGTTTCTACAACCTTTTAAAGACATTTGGCAAAAATACAGAAATTCTAGTTCGAACCAGAGGGTTTTGATTCGAACCATATTTACTAGTTTGAACTACAACTTACCAATTCGAACTAGTAGCTCTCTGGTCCTTATGTTTTAGCACAAACTACGTGCAGCAGTTCAAACTGGGGACTCTAGTTTGAACCCAATTTGAACCAGCGCCTTCCCCAGTTTGAACCAAAAGCCCTCGGGTGCCTAGTGTTTTGCACAGACTGTGTACAACAGTTCGAACCAAAGGTCTCTAGTTTGAACCAGAGGTCTCCAGTTTGAACCCAGTTTAAACCAGAGAATTCTAGTTCGAACCAATGCAAACTAATTTTTGAAAAATGATTCCAAATCAAAGGCTAATGTTATTTGACTTTTGGGAGATGTTTTAGATCAATGTATGAGGCTTATCCTCGTCCATTATAAATAAAGAAGAGCTTAAATGATCTCTCTAATGGTTCTTGCACAAATCTTAGAAAATCTAGAGAGACTTTGCTCCCAAATTCTTAGGAAACATCTTTTGTCTCTCTTATGAGCTTAGTTTAAGAAGGCCTACCCCCAAGACCATTATCTACTTCCTCCCTATTCTTGTTGAGGAAAATCTTCAAGAGAAAGATTTCAAGGGTTGTCGAGAGAGAAACTCCATTGAAAAACATTATGGGAAGCTAATGCACATTTGCTCAAGAAGGAGGAACCCATCAGTGAAGGCTCTACAAGCTTGAAGAGCCCTCTAAAAGCATTGGGGATTACTGTTCACACCAAGCTCAACAAGGAGCTACCACTACTTGTAAGAAAAACAAAATCAACCTCTAAAGAGATAATATTTTCTTCTGATATTGTGGTTTATACTTGAGACCATTGTCTTCCATTGGAGACACCGGAAAGAACACCACACTCATCAGGTGTTGGTTAGCTTGCTAGGTAAGTAAGAGGTTTTGTAATTTTAACGTTGATTGTAACCTATCAATTTTAATAAAATTATTGTAGCTCGGTGGTGAGCTTTAATAATGGATGTAGGTCATTGTGCCGAACCACTATACATCTTGTGTATTGTGTGATTACTTGTGATTTGGTTCATTTACTTTGCTTTTATTTTATATGATTAAGCAGTGCAATCCTTAGAACATTTTCACATGTAATACATTTAAGCACTTTCATATTCAAACATAAAATCAATTAATAGCAAAACTCAATTGGTCAATAGCACTGTGATTAATTCAATTAACAAGCTTAATAACGCCTGAATTGGGGAAATTAAAAAGAAATTTAAATAAATCATATTCACCCCCTCTAGGATTAACACACATATAATTTTAAAGATTTTTTAAAAGTTGAGCAGGATTTGAAACTAAAAGCCTCATTAATAAGGATTTGACCTCACAATCGTTCTATTAAACCCTGTTGAAATGAACAATTGTACTTCTCATTCATTTATTAGACCAATACAAAGGCAGGTGAAATGTGCATGAAACAAGCCTTTTTTAAGTAAGTTTGGATAGATATTTGTAGGGGTGAAAGGGTAAGTCTATGACTCATAAGTAGGTATACAAAATTTATAACTGAAACGAAAGAGTTGAGCATAAGCTTTTCAATATAAAATGCTTAGCATGTAGACATGTGAAATTCTCATATAGAGTATAGTTCAAATTTCAGGATTTAAACATGTACAAGTTTGCATTCATCATCTACTAAGCATTACAAGGTCTATACATCTTACTCTCATGGTTTATCATGTGAGATTTACTACATAGTTATATGCATTATTCTACTCATATCAAGCATCAATCATTCATTTCATGACATAGTCCATATTGTCTATTTCCTATCACGTATTTATATTCTTTGCATGACAAGGAATATGAAACATTGCAAGGTAAAACATTCATTAATCAGTTTATGAAAAAAGTTGCTCAGTTCATTCAATAATAGCATTCACTATTCTCTTTCATGCATAACTTACACATTTCTCATCATAACTATACATGCATATTTTATCTCATAGTAGATATGTGCAATCCTTATATAACTAGTACATTTTATTAATACATGTGCATGATGGAGCATATCATATTAAATTTTCACATTCAACAAATATTATATCACCCTTGCGTCTATTACAAGCATCATAACTCTCTTAATCAATAAGTATCTTAACATTTACTTTATATTGTTCATTATTTCTTATATTTTCATTATCATTCACATTTTCAATTTGTCATGTCTACTTGTTAAATTCCATTTATCACTTATTCTTTAATTTGGTTCATCATTTATACATCCAAGTCACTTATTTTTCTCAATCATTTTCTTTTCACTTGTCAAGGTTTACATGTCAACCTCCTTTTTTACACAACACTTATTATGGTTTACTTGTTCTTTTATCAAATATCCCTATCAATTATCAATGTTTTCTTATTACTCTTGTAATATTTATCATTTTCTCAAGGTTCACTTATTACATACTGAGATTCAATTATCACTTTTCAATGTTCACTTAATACTTATTAAGGTATACTCATCACTTTTCAATATTCACTTTTTATTTTCATCAATTACGTATTATCATATCATGTACCTAATGGTGAGGCCTTTAGCATATTGCATTATTTTCCAATGGCAAGGGTCTTTATAAACACTTTTTTTTCTTCTTATGTAGTTAGGAGCTTTTCACTTTTCTTGAAGATTATGTGTTTTTAATTATTCTCTTAACGTTCTATTTTTCATACTTAGCTTATAGACTTATCTTTTCTTTAGTAGCTTATATACTTCTATTTCTTATCTTGACATTTTTTAATCTTTACATAACGGATGAACTTCTCTTTACCTTTGAAGCATTTTTGCTTCCATTTCTTTTCTTGACATTTTTCTAATGAATTTTCTATTCCTTCTTAACATAGTTTCATTTACCCAATAGTGGGGCATTTAAAGTTACTTACACTTTGACACATTATATTATATCCTCAATGGTAGGACCTTTGATACATTGGCACATTATATTGTATCCCTAATGGAGGACCTTTGGCACATTGTATTATATCCCTTATGACAGGACCTTTGGTGTATTGTGTTATATCCCCATTGGCAAGACCTTTGGCACATTATATTATATCCCCAATGACATGAATTTTCATTATTTTTACGCTCATCTTTTTGTTTTTTCTTGTCTTCTATCACCATTCTTTATCATTATCCATTTCATTCATCATTAGTTCATGACCATTGTTTAACTCAAAATTGTGAGATCTTACTTTATCTTAACATTATGTAGTGTATTCTTTAATCATGATACAAGAGACATGTCTTATTATATGATACATTCACTAATCAAGATAATAGATAAATATTTCATTATGAGATGTATACACTAACATCATTTTAAGAAACATCCATCTTTATGTAATGCACACTCTAGGATGATTAAAATTACATACAACATTAGTAAATCAATCTTTAGGTTAAATTAATGAGAAACCATAGAAATTTACATGTTATTATATTTTCAGACATTCACAAATTCTATTTCCTACCATGAGTGAGAGCGTCAATAATCATTCTACTACATATGCTTTCAAATCATTTAAAATCACCAAACTAAGAAAATAGTTTTAAGAAAATTCGTAAGATAAGGGCATTCCATAACAATTCTTAAGAAAAAAGTTTCCAACAATCTCTACTTCTACACTAATAGGATTCCAATATGCATAATATCAATTCTCAAGCTTATATTTTCAATTTATTTATAATTCTTATTTTAATAGGACTCAACATTAACTCATGTATTCATGCTTTCCATATCAATCAAACTTTAATAATTCACTAATGGTCATCTTAGAATAAATAAACCCATTTTCTTTTATAAATTCAAACGAGGGATTTCTACTACAAGGAAGTAGCAAAATCTCTTGACAAACCATAAAAATAAGTAAGGATTTCTAAGATTCTGGTAAGAGATTTCAAAAACATGTAAGAAAACATCCATACAATCAATTTTCACAAAAACAAAAACATCTAAGAATCTAGATGATAAATAAAATTGTGTAAATCTTGTATAACTACTTACAAAAAACTCTTACTTCTTTGGCCCAATGAAATATTTAAGCAAAATCTCATTTCTTTATAATTTCCTTCTTTTTCAGAGATCAAACCATAAGTCTATGGTCTTAAATCAAGAATCTATAGAAATCCATAAAGAAAACTAAAACCCAACATCAGATCAAGTTAGATATAAGGTTTTGGAATTCTCACCTTGCTCTTTGGAGGAGAAGAGTGATGATGCTGAAGCCATGAGCATCCCAGCACTGGTCATATGGTTGTACAGTGGGCCTAGGTATCCAACAGAATGGTTCTTACATAGCACAGCTAGAGAGTCAATGAACTAGACACTAGTGGGGTGCCAGCCTCGAGCTCTCTAACGATCAAGTCAGCTATGGGTAATGGTAGAATGCAAAGCTCTAATTAGGGTTTCTTTTTTCTCATCATACTTGGTGAGTTGGTTGTTGCTCTTATTTATAGGCTCGAGTCGTGGCGTATCAAACAAGATTCTGTCTATCTATTCCCACGTTCCTTGTCGCACCACCCTTGCTCTTTTTGTTTTTAGTTGGTTAATCATGGTGCCTCTTTTTTAGATTTGTCAAGCCTACTGTAGAGAATATTCTTTCTTGGTAATGGCTTCTAGATTGTTCTTCTCTCCTAGTACGGAAAGTAAGGTCCCTACCTTTCCTGTTTGGTAGGGACTCTTAGAGACCACGCATCTATTTTTCGCGTCCCGAAACCCATACCAGTAGGGCCATGAATTTCGGCACATGACATTAACACTTTTCATTTCACTTTACATTCAGTCATTTTTAACCTGTACATTTTTTTCCTTTACATTCATACGCAGCGGAATAATTCAGCACTCACTTTCTAATGGATACATATTAATTACATTCCCATTCAATTATATAAATAGTCTGATACATCCAAATCCATCAACTGAACTCAAATAATAAACTCTTTAACTTATTACATCCTTTGAAATTTAAATTGAAATAACTGAACTAAAATAAATAGTCTCTAATCTAGATAACTGAAAATAAACAAGTG
>JAOXJP010233058.1:0-10374 GCA_025762735.1 Platanus orientalis | reverse complement strand
AAGAATGCATTCTTGGTGGAATCAAGAATCAGGAATTGGGAGATGAAATTTGGGAGAGTTACCAAACTCAGCCTAAGCTGCCCATTTCCCATGCCGACAATTCAGATGTTGTTGTCCATTTGAATACTTTAAAGCCTCATGATCTAAATATAAAATGAAGGCCCATTGATACAAATACTCTCTCCAATGGTGGATGGCATGCACAACTGCATTGAGCTCCACATCATAAGTTGAGAATCTCAACCTTGAACTGCTTAACTTCTCACTAAAGAATGCCATGTGCTTCCCTTTTTGGCTAAGTACTACCCCAATTCCAATCTTGGAAGCATCACAATGCAATTCAAAGACTATAGTAAAATTTGGTAGAGAGAGAACCGGTGCTTCTGACAACTTTCTTTTAATGATTTTAAAACTTTCTTTGGCTTCATCAGTCCACTTAAATGTCCCCTTCTTCATGCAATCAGTAACGGGTGCAACTAGGGAGCTGAAATCTCGAATGAAGCATCGATAAAAAGAGGCTAAGCCATGAAAATTGTGTACCTAATGAATGTTTATGGGTGTTGGCCAATCTAGAATGGCCTGAACTTTGGATTAATCCACTTGAATTCCTTGAGGAGAGACTTCATACCCCCAGAACAAGATTTGCTCCATCATAAAGCTGCACTTCTTCAAGTTTATAAACAATCTTTGTTCACGTAAAGTAGTCAAAATAGCTCTTAAATGTTGTTGGTGTTGCTCCATTGAATGACTATACACAAGTATGTCATCAAAGTACACCACTACAAACTTTTCATTTTAAGGCTTCAAAACATGATTCATCACAAGCATAAAAGTACTTGGTGCATTTGACAATCCAAATGGCAAAACCGGACTTTCATATAAGCCCTCTCGAGTTTTGAAAGCTGTCTTCCACTCATCATCCAGACGAATCCTTATTTGGTGATAACCACTCTTAAGGTCAATCTTGGAGAAAATTTTAGCACCAGAGAGATGGTTTAACATGTCATCCAATTAAGGAATGTGAAATCTATATTTGATAGTAATGTTGTTTATGGCTCTACTGTCAATGCACATTCTCCAACTTCCATCCTTTTTAGGAACTAATAATGTTGGTACAGCACATGGGCTCATATTTTCATGCACATAACCCATTTCCAACAACTCCATAACCTGCCTATTGATCTTTTCATGCTCCTTAGGACTCATTCTATAATGGGCTTTGCTAAGCAAGCAAGCTCAGGTCACTAAATCAATATGGTGTTAAATATTCTTCAAGGGAGGAAGTTTGGGAGGAAAATTTTGTGGCATAACATCAGCAAATTCTTCTAGAATAGGCTGGACAACATGGGAGAAATTAGTCCCAAGTGACTCTTCTTTACCCACTAAAACATACACTACATGGTTTTCTTCCAATTCCTTCTCAAATTTGGCCATTGACATTAAATTAACACCCTTCCCTTGCTTAGCTTTAGGTGTAACTTCTTCTTTTGATGGGACCAAAATTATTTTCTTCTTATCTTTGTAAAATGTGTAGGTATTTTTCCAGTCATCATGAATTACTTTATTATCAAATTGTCAAGATCTACCAAATAAGATATGGCATGCATCCATAGCTACCACATCATACCACACCTTATCAAAGTATCTATTTCTAATAGACAAGTCAACTAAGCATCGTTTAATAACACTTACCTTGCTGCCTTTCTTAAACGAAGTAAGTTTATAGGGATGAGGATGCGTTTCAACCTTCAAATTCAGCTTGGTGACTGCTTCTTGAGAAATGATATTTTTTCAGCTTTCACTGTCAATGATTAGTTTACAAACACACCCAGAAATAGTGCAAGTGGTCTGAAACACGTTGTATTGGAGCCAATCTTCAGCATCCTTATATCGCGGTGTTACAAGAACTTTTCACATCACAAGGCACGACCCTTCATCTCCTTTAACCATGGCCTCTTCATCATCCTCATCATAGAGGGTGTATCATCTTCTTGTGGCTGCTCCTTTTTCTTGATAATCATCGATAAACAATTGCTTTCCATTATGACTATTTGCTTTCCGACAAAAGACTTGTGCCCTATTTCCCCATACTTAAAGCACTTAATGATTGCCCCACTAGGTTGTGTTTTAGGATTAGCTGGCCCAACATTATGTCGTGGTTGAGAATTATTGTTGTTATCCTTTTGAGGTCAAACTACCATGTGACGGCTACCTGTATTTGTTCCTTGTGATTGCCCCCTAGGAGCCACCGTACGACTGGAACTAGACTGATTATAGGATGCCCTATTTGAGTTTCTTGTTGAATTTCAACAGGCTTAGCACATAGATATGCTTGTGAAACATTCCAAATATCTTGCTAGTTCAACACATCTTGTAAATTGATCTGCAGTCCACCAATGTATCGTGCCACCTTTTGTTCTTCGCTTTTATTCAACTCATTTCTAAGAACAAACTCATAAAATTCTTCAGTGTAATCATCAACAGATCTGTCATTTTGTTGACAATTTTGCAATCTTTGATATATTAGTTATGTGTAATTATATGAAAGAAATGTCTCCTTAAGCTTCGTACGCATCTTTTCCCAATCAGCTATCTTAGGTTTACCTTGTCTTTGACGGGTCATAACGAGCTAATCCCACCAAACCGAGGCTCTTCCATGTAATTTCATTACAACCAACTTCACTTTCTTATTTTCTAATACATCCTTCAAGTCAAACATTCTTTCAATTGCCGACAACTAATCAATAAACCCTTCACCATTTAGATCTCCTCTGAATTCTGGAATTTCCACCTTAACTCCACCATCCCAATGCCTATCATCAAAGGGAATGGGTGTTGGTCTTCTCGAAGCATGCACATGAAAAAGATTTTCAAATTCCTCTTCATGTTGATAATCATCTCTTTCAGATTCGTTGCCATCTTGAGAAGGATTCTCTCTTTGCACAATGCGCCGGGCTAAAGCTTCAATCATACCGATCATTAGTTATTTATTAAGGGCGGCATTCTGATTTGGTAAAGCGATGGGTCCATGAGGTTGATTCTTTCTCCTTGGCATCATCTTGCAAAACCCTAGAAAAATATTTCAAATCTCCTACTCGAATCCTTCATATCAGAACTTGCTCTAATATCAACTGATGCAAACTGTTGATGATTAAGAGAATAAAAGAGTTTAAAAAAGGAAATCAGAGAGCTAATTCAGGCTAATAAATAGCAAGAACACCCACACTCAATCCCTAAGAGAAAAGGGAGAGAAAAGCCACGTACGCTAGTTGAAATTTCATTCCAAGTTCTCCAAAAGCTCTTGTTACAACTTAAGCAAATCCTTAAATAAGACAAAAGGATGTTGCCCTAGAAAATATGTAATAACAACTACTAATTCATATCTAATCTAATAGCTAAAATCTATCCCTACAGTGTGACATGACTTTGAGTGGTCACATGACTACTTAAAAGGTCACATGACTTATTACATAAAACTTAATAGAGAAACATAAGAAAAAATACGCAGCTAAAAGAAACCAAGATTGAGCAGATAAAATGACTTATGTATGTATAGGCTTCCTTTTAATATCCCTCTTTGGATGTTCAAGTGTTCGTAGAAAGTCCTCTTCCACATGCTTTGGATCACAATCTATTTCAATTCACCATAAATTTTATTCTTGATGTCATGAAACCTTCCAAAAGTTGTTTTATTCCACTCTAAGTTTAGTCTTCACAAACTAAAGCTTTTGCATGAAACAAAAACCTCTCCATCCACTTACGTCACATTCTCTCCACCATGTCCCACCAGCCTTTTGAAAGAGGGATGAGTAGTCCACATATTTTCAAATCTTAATGGCTTCAGACCAAAACTTCTTTTTATTGTGTTTAACATAATAGACTAATGGTCAGAAGTGAGCTTTGGAAAGGCTTCTTGATAAAACTGTAAATAATGGTCCTCGCAATCTCTCGACACCAAAGATTTGTCAAATCTTCTTAGAGTTGGGTTTTCTTGCTCATTTGTCAATGTATATTTGGCATTAGAAAGAGGACTATCAAGCAAACCTCCATACGGAATAAAAGCATCAAAGTTCCTCATTGTTAGTTATTCTGCTCCCAGAGTTTTTCTTATGACTGAAGCAGATGACATTGAAATCCCTTCCAACCACCCAAGAATCTTCCCATCTTTCTCTCAAACAATACAACTCTGCCTAAAATACCCTTATGATTAGTAGAGGTTGGCCCATGCACACCAACGAACATCCAAGAGTTTTCCAATATCAAATCTTTTAAAATTATGGAAATAGGAAAATTCTCGATCACCTCATCAATTTTACTCACAGTTATAGGATTCTAAGCACATAAAATTCCCCTTACCGCCCCTACAGAAGGAATAGCACACCATTCCAACGAATTCCTCCCCACAGACCACCTCAATAGCCTGCTCGAAATAGATTCCTTTTTAGTTTCTTGTAACACTACAATATCTAGATTCGCCTTTTCAATACAAGCACAGACCAATCTTCTCTTCTTATAGTCACCCAATCCTAACGTTCCAAGAAATAATCTTCATTGATTAACTTTTGATGCTATATCCCTTCTAGACCTTTTGCTCCTATCAATCGAGGCCCCACCAACTCCATTCATGTCCCAGTCTAATTTTTTTAATTCTCTCACTCTTTTTGGAATTTCGCTAACTCTTTCCATACACTCTGAACCGTACAAATACTTAGATAGCTTGATAGAGTTCCCATTCTTATCACAAACAGTAAATCCTAACTTATCTATCATGCCATCCACTTCAAAACCTTATACACAAACACATACACCATCATCCCCACAGTCATCCTCCATTTATTTATCTTCCATCACATGCTCACCTTCACCATCATCTTCACACCCCTCCTTTGTATGATCTGTTTCCCCTAGGTCTTCCATCTTCCCCATATCGTAACCCATCTTCAACCTTGAACCATTTGGGGCTGGATTTGGTGAAGATTTTCAGACCAACGTTGGAAGAAAAGGATGCAGTTTCCGATTAGAGTCAGCCCCCAATGGATTACAGCATCCATCTCCTTCCGGAAGTAAAGCACAACACTCTATTCGAAGGTCTACGAACCGGATATATGCCCCCAACACTCCTATATCTCCGCTACCATTCAATACTTTCATCCATAACATTGCAGACAATAACACTGCTCTAATCCACCGAAACCCTCATGCCCCTCATTAACAACTTCTTTGGACTACTCGAAACCATTTCTCTTCGGACATGATCTTTTGGAGGTTCTCGAACCTTCACCTTAGCATTCATCATTTGTTGTAGCACAAGAGCCATATTAGTCCACCCTGAGAACTCTGGGTCCCCTGGAATGACAATGAAATGATGTCTCTTTCCTTTCTTCCGCTTTATGATACGAATAAACCAGCCCCAATCATTAGAACCCCAGATAAGAAAGATCTTAGACCTCGAAGATCTGAGAATTTAAGGAAATGCAACATCCCTCTGGGTATCCTAAGTAGAGTTCAGAAACCGTATCACTTGTTCACACAATGCCAAATCGAAGGATATTTCATGAGGCCTCCCTTTTGCTCTTTCCACGATCAAGAACATCCTAGGGCAATGGCTATCCTCACACCAAATCTCGTATGATTTCATCTCAACATTAAGGTATCTCTTCATCTCCTTAGACATCGTTTATCTCGAAGATCTCAAAAACTTCTATAATGGGAACCCATCATTTTCAATCGAACACAAGGTGACCTAGATTTTAGAAATAGAGGAATAGGGTTTTTCTGTGTTGCGTGTTTTAAAATGTTTATAATCAAAAGCCCATTTCAAAATGTAAAACAAAATATTTGCAAGCAAAAATCCTCCCTTTACAAAGACAAAAACAGGCCTTAATTCTCATGTAAAATAAAATATCATTATGTAATAAAATTTAAAAGTTTTAGCAAAATCTTTGCAAGCAACAAAAGCTAGTTTTAAACATCATAAAAGTTCATTTTATGAGAAGATAAGGTTTTTTAGTGGGAGTTATGATTATTAAATCTTGGGTGGTGAATTTAATCTTAAGCTTGTTGTAAGATTCTTAATATTGAAGAAATTTAAGCTAAATTCAGGTAAAAGGCATAGTTCCTCTAATTCTACTGTTCTTTTTTTATTTTTTCATCACAAGTTAGGACTCTAATTTTCTTTAAGTTCTTAATCCTATACATTCGATTTTTTGTTATCTGACAGCCCATGCTCAACCATATATTTTTCTTTAAGATTAAACCTTTTATATATCCTAGTTGACCATCCCATCTTATCCCTAAAATCAACCTTATTCGTAACTTTAATCTCTAATTTGATCCAATCCAAATTTTGATCCTATTATCCTCAATCAGTAGCACCCCAAACCCTAATTTGGCATGTATGCATTATGGATGAGTTGTCCTACATTTTCATTCATTTTTAAGTTTTGTTAATTTCTCAAAAAAATTCTTTTTCAGAGGACATTTAGGTAGGGATATCTTTTTTTCTGGAATAATTCTATAAGTAGATATATCCCTTTTCCAATACACAGCAACTAAAATCATTGTTAATCACTGGGAGTAAGTTCTATACTAGAACATCTAGGTATTGTATGAGATCTTTTAACTGTACACTTGATGCAAGACCACAAGGGAATGTTTTAGTGCTCTTATACAAATTGATGTAGGACTTAAAATAATGTTATGTGATCTCTTCAAGGATTAGGGTAAGTTTGCAGTTGGGAATTGGTTATGAAGGAATAGGTGATGCGGGGGGAGCATACCATGTCAAGAAGAAGTTGGAATACCACGGAGATGGATAGTCTTTCATGAAGTGTCCAGTAGTGTAGAGTTAATTTTATGTTTTAAGAATTTATTTTTAAGGGGTTTTTTACAATTATTTTTAGTCTTAGGGGGTTGAATGTACTAAGCCATGTTTGTCAAGTGATAGAATAGGATTTTATTTTCAAGGTTATTTTTGTTTTTTTATGGGCTGTCACCTCAATCCATGGGACCCACAATATGAGCTACAAAATATCTGCAATATTATCTAAGATTTTAGATAAGATTTGAGAGATATTTGGGGGATCTACAATGCCGATTCAATTCAGGAGCATACCATGTCAAGAAGAAGAAGTTGGAAGACCATGGTTTGTCTTCCATGGAGTGTCAAGTAATGTAGAGTTAATTTTATGTTTTAAGAATTATATGTTTAATGGGGTTTTTGCAATTATTTTAAGTTTGAAGGAGTTGAATGTAACAAAGCATGTGTTAAGGGGTAGAATATAATTTTATTTTCAATGGTATTTTTGTATTTTTATGGGCTATCACTTCAATCCATGGGACCCACAATATGAGCTGCAAGATATCTCTAATATTTTCTAAGATTTTAGAGAATATTTGAAAGATATTTGGGGGATCCACAATGCCAATTCTACAGTCCAATATTCCCCAAGATTGTGAAAAATATTTAGAGATATTTTCTCCAAAATTATGGATAATATTTTGGGAGTTTATTTAAGATCTTGTGGAGCCTAATAACTTGGCCAACAAGCCAAATATTATGGCAATCAAGATTCCCTTTTTTCTCTTTAGGAATTTGATTATTTTTAGAAATCTTTTATTATTTTGTAAGTTCATTTTGTTAGAAGATCTAGAATCTAGGTTTTTATTCTCTATGTAATGCCTATTTAAAGGCCACATTAGATCAATAAAATCAGTTGAAGATGTTTTGAAAAGAAAAAAAAAAGGTGAAACAGGTGTAGTGTTTATGAGGGTTGCGACCCCGGTCTCTTCTCCTAGGGGTTGAGTCGTGGCTTCCCCTTCTACCCCTTTCTCTTCTCTCTCCTCTATTATTTTCCACGAGTAAATTTTACTCTCTTTCTTCTCTTCTTTTTTCTCTTTCTTATTTCATCTTCCTTAAAATTTTCTGATTTTCTGGTTTCTTTAACTAAACCCAAAACAACAACCTTTTTCTATATAATTTTATAAACCAAATCAACTCAATGGTACATCGTAGACCCAAGATTCACCATGTCTAAGCACAAATTTTTTTGATGCACGACTAGGTTTTTTTTTGGTAATTTCACATTGCTACTCAAATTTTCTAGAATTCAAATTTTTGCGTTCTTCTTTCAAGTAATGGTTGTTCCTAAATTCATCCTACATCAATAGGGTTGACATTCAATAAAAAAATTTGATAAGCGAGGGATTAAAGCAAAAATCTACTTTAAAGAATTTGTAGAAAAATAGAAGAAAAAAATTAGAGGAAGAAGAAGATAATGAACTAGAATCACATTAATTGATGTCTAAGCAATCACACCTAGGGTTCAAGGCAATCACACCTTGGGTTCAAAGAAATCACAACTTGGGTAGGAGGCATTAATGTTGAAATATATTAAGTAGATTAACTATAACCTCTCCTACACCCTTAGGGTTTAAGGAGAGACAATTAATTGTTTTATTTAAGATGAAATCAGAGCAGGTTTTAGGTTGCGAGTTTAAAACTCCCTATGGATGCAATTATTCTCCCAGGCTCTCTATGCACATGTATGCACCGTCTATGGACTCGCACCTAGCTCCCTCGCATTCATTGTCCAAGAGTGTCCCTCTTAAGTGGGGTGTTAAGTATATTAACTCTAGCCTCTCGTAGAACCTTAGGGTTTTAGGAGAGACGGTTAATTGCTTTATTTAAGAATTGACACTTCCAAGAGTTGCTTAGCAATTTGCTTCAAAAATTCATTCATCTTTCAAGAATAACATTCTGACTAGATATGGCCTTATATATATACAACAATAACAAACAACCTTATTCCACTATTTGGGGTTGTCTACAAGAATCTTGTTCCACCATTCTGCTCTATTTAAGGTCATATCTACTGTTAAATTACAAACTACCATGTCTCGCCTTAATACTTCAACCCAGGTCAATTTTGGCCTCCCTCTAGTCATTCTAGCACTTTCAACTTGCATCACCTCACTCCTCACCGGCATAGTTATTGGTCTTCGTTGCACATGACCAAACCATTTTAGTCAACTTTCGCTCATTTTATCACCTATTGGTGCTACACCTAAGCTCTCGCAAATGGATTCATTCCTAATTCTATCCTTTTTAGTCTTGCCACTCATCCATCTCAACATCCTCATTTCAGCAACACTCATTTATGTACATGTTGTTTGTTGGCTGCCCAACATGGCTGGTTTTGTAGCTATCTTATAAATTTTTCCTTCAATTTTAGTGGTATTCGTTTCACACAACACTCCAGAAGCACCTCTCAACTTCAACCATCTTGCTCTAATTTTATGAGCAACATCTTCTACAATATCTCCCTCTTTGTGCATGATTGAACCAAGATAGCAAAAATGGTCACTCCGAGGTATCTCTTGGTCATCAATTCTAACTACTCCCTCATCTCTACTCCTATTTTTGCTAAACGTGTATTTCATATATTCTGTTTTAGTTTGACTTCTTCTAAAACTATTTAATTTTAAAACATCTCTGATCCCTCCATAGTTATAACTTGGCATTTACCCCCTCTCTAGTTTCATCAATTAACACAGCATCATTAGCAAACAACATACACCATGGCACCTCCTTCTGTATATGCCTAGTCAACTCATCCATAATTAAGGCAAAAAGGTACAGGCTCAATGCTGACCCCTGATGCAAGCCTATTGTGATTGCAAATTCACTTCTCTCCCGATTTTCCTAACACTAGTTATCGGTCTATCATACATATCCTTAACTAGGTCAATATATCTACTTGGGACCCATTTCTTATCCAAAACTCACCAAATGATCTCTCTTGATACTCTATCATATGTCTTCTCTAGATCAATAAAGACCATGTGAAGATCTTTCTTCTTCTTCTTCTTCTTCTTCTCTCTCTCTCTCTCTCTCTCTCTCTCTCTCTCTCTATAGATATATATATATATAGATATATATATATATATATATATACAACTTTAAAATCCTTAATTTTTGTCATAAAGTGATACCCTGCCAATATTTTGACAATAACTTTCTCAAATCACATGAGATTCTGCAATTTCTTGGATTTATTGGAAAGATAATTGAATAACCACACCAAAATCAAGCCAAACAAGTAAGTTTTGATACCCCTCATAATAATGCTCAAAGAAAGTGGTTGAAATCATGGTTTTAAAACTCGTACGATCCGGATCTGGGATTGGATCATCCGATCCGGATCGGGATCGAACAGGACCGGTCTTATCCTGACCTGTAGATTGCGATCCTGTTGGGATCGTCCGATCCGGGGCAATCCAGGATTGGGATCGGACAATAAAAAAAAAAAAAAAAAAAAAAACTAAACCTAAAAAACTAAAGAGAAAAAAAAAAATTATTAAAGAGTGCACAAA
>JAOXJP010233057.1:0-10374 GCA_025762735.1 Platanus orientalis | reverse complement strand
GCCTCACATTTGGCTCTAGGAATACCCAGCCTCTCTTAGGCTCAACTGAATAAATGTAAATAATCTTGTCTCCCATAATAAGAAAATTGAATATAAATGCTCATCTGACTCAACAATAACCTCTAGGAAGTCCTCATATATAATAGAATAGGCCTTGTAATGGAAAACTGTAGAATAATCTCATCATCAACACATTGAGCTAGTAAAACATATAATACTGATTCTGAATCCCTCATAGCGATCTACCCAACATGATAGTCGCATCAACAACTCCAGACTGATTAAATCCAGAGATCCCTTCCATGTCTCTATATGCGGGGACAGACTTTATGGCCCCATGAACCCAACCTAGTGATTTCCCACTCAAGTCATGTCAGCGGCTCTAGGTCACCATGTCTGGGGGCTCCTTTTGCATCTTTATATGCATGGATAGCTAGTAATAGGCACGTCTACCTGACTGTCGCCCAAACAAACCCAGCTGAGTGATCTCCCACTTGAGTCACGTCAGTGGCTCCAGATCTCATATCCGGGGGTCCCTTCCACATCTCAATATGCGAGACTAACAATAAATAATATCATAATGCCTTAGCTCATACAAGAACACAATCACCATCTACGAAGTCCCATAATATATATGTCAACATTTCAGATAGAAGACCTATATCTCATGATAAATAGGATATTGCGACCATCAAGAATTCTAGGCCATAAAATATGTGACTCTGTGTGGCAATTAAAATATGCTGTAGTTTTTCCTACATTTTCAGCTCCTAATAGAGTATGCAATGCAGTCCTAATGATCATGAGTGCATCATTTCAACTTAAATTAAAAAATTATGCCTATTGTGATATAACAATAATAATTTCCACTAATCCATTGTGTCTGGGGCACTTAAGATATTTGGTAGATATAAAATTTCATAAATCATCACATCACATTAGCAATATCACTAGATATTGTCTATGAAACATATCAAAATTTACTAAAATATGTCCAATTGTGTTTAGCTGGGAAAAACATCCCATAATTCCTATACCTGCTGCATAAAACTTTCATATAATTAAAACTAGAAAGGAAATGGATATTCATCTACATGTAGCAGCCCGCAAAATTTCTAGATGTTACCCCTATAAGAGAATAATCCATCATTCATTTACTCCTGAATAAATTTAAGAATTTACATTGACAACATATTAAATAATTTCAAAAACTCCTCTAGGTAGCAAGCATAGTAATTCTCCGAGTTATTTCATCATTGTATAAATTTAAATTTTTGCACATCAGAATTTATTTTTATGAACATAGAATATATTCCTAAAATCTAAAGAATAACAAGGAATAACATTATAGAACTTTAATCAGCCAATGTAATTTCAAATTACAGGCAATATCTCCTAAAAAAACGAATCCATAATCAACTATTACATGTTTCTAACAAAAGCCCTAAATTTTTCCAAACCCTAAGGTTCCCAAACTTAATTTGAAGAATTTTTATCTCTTCTACTTAAAATTCATAACACAATTTTTTAAGGCTATAGAACTGAGGAAAACAAACACACGAAAATAGAGTAAGTTAGGGTTTACAGGGAAGAATAAGGAACACCCCACAATCATGCAAAATCCACTATAAAGTGAAGAAGGAAAGGTTACTCACATTTTATGGCAAAATTTTACCAATTTTTCCTGATTTTTCGTTGATTTTTTCCTCTTCTTCATTGAGTTTCCCTTTCCTCACACTCTCAGCTCTCTCTTGGTTCACCAGCGAACGATATGGGTAAAATCCCTCTTATTCATTTTTTATTCCTCTTCTTACAAGAAAATCCCTAAAAATCCCCTTCACAAAAACAAGGTGTTACAGATCTCGATGACTATAAAGCAACTACTCAGATATTTCAATTTTTTTTATTCATCAGAAATAGCTATGATGATTTTCTTATTGATTATATTGTATTTGGAATTCGGATTTCATGGTAGCTTCCAATTTTTGTGTTTATTAAACATGGATTAAGGTTTTAGATATCGTTAGCGATGAAATCCCATCAAAATTTTCAAACAAATTAAATTTTGTTTGTATTTTATATAATCTATCTGTAAAGGGGATTTTATTTAGGGTTCAGATGCGAGTGATTTATGAATAGAAGCTTAACTACATAAATCATATATTTTATGCACACCAAGTGTTCAAACAAATGACAAAACCAAATGTAAAGAGTTATTCTGACCAATGAAGTGTCAAAGGGCTTGCTTGCTTGTTGAAGAATAACAACATAAAAATATTACAGCCCTATTCATTTACAAGAATATGGATGCAATGTAGAATAAATTTATCCAACACACAAATATCTATAGAACCTTATACATGAAACCTCAAGAAGCATAATTTACAAATCCCCCTAAACAAATATGAAAGCCCTCTGAATTGGTAAAGTCTGTGGGTGTTGAAAAATGCTTCTTCATCAGCCAAATTTGATACATGTTTCTTATTTTAGTTATAAAATCTAATGGTTTTAGTTGAGAAGATTATCATTCCAATTAAAAGAATTTTTCTTACATTTTCATTCATAATTTGTAGCCATTTTAAATGGATTCACCCCATTCTGATGTCCTATAAATATGACCTGAATCCATCCATTAAAAATGGATACCATATCTATGTAATTCCCATTAGAACGAGTAGGCCTGTCTTGAGATCTGGAATTAATCTTAGTTACCCTACATACTTAACATGAAAATAAATAAATATGTGCAACAATAGATTACTAAACATAGCACATTAGCTATAATGAACGAAGACAAATTTAGCCTATTTCATGCTAGCAAGTCTATTTAGAGGGATGAATAAAAAACTCAATTATGTTCTACACCCACTTGCATTTCTTTCTAATTAGCTCCCCGAACAAATAAGTTGTAAAGAAGACCCCTCATTTGGTTTGTACCTGTAATAAGACCTGCACCACTTTTTAATCTGCTTTTTACTTGATCATCTTCTAAAATTCTTGGAAGTTTATTTTCTTGAAGAAAGTTACACCAAGTTAGCACCTTGGAACTGTTTGTGCCCCACAATGAGTGTGCGGTTCACTTATCTTAGCCCTTGAGCACCTGGAGCTCCTGTAATAGTTCTCTCGCAATTCACTTGTATGCTTATGTTTCTTTAATTAGAAACTTGATTAACACATTTTCTTAATTAATTGTCATTTTGTCCATAAACTTGGATTGAGAACTAACAAAAAGGTTTATTTGATTTCTTATTTATCTTTATCAATGACCCTTAGAGTTTTAGTCCTTAATTATGGGTCCTCAAGCATTTACTATCTTAACCCAACAGATGAGAAAGTAGTGTCTTCATAACCCAATAAAGAAAACCTTAATGTCAAAACAATGTTTGGGAGAAAACCGTATTATTTAAGCCTATAGAGATTCAATCCCAATGTCAAACAGTGTATGTAAAGTCAATATTCGACAGTATGTTTACATTCCTTCTATATGGTTTTCTTTCTGGGTTCGATGAACTTATAGTTGTATTTATCGCAAAGTTAGCAATGACCTTGTTATTAGTGATGAGATAAAATGACCATTAGCTGACGAACATGTTTGCATGGTTTAATTAGGCTCTCCTTTTAGGTTGTTTTAAATAAATTAGTATAAGCAATGGAAGGAAAAAAGTTGCACTAACATGGTCAAAAAATAGAGGACAATACACTTGTTTACACATGCATGTGCAAGCCACGAAGGAGATTCCCTCATATTTCTCAATTAGTCATAAAGAAATCATAAATTAAAGTGAAAAATCATGGCTAACTTTAAGGTTTCACTTGAGGTTGGGGGGACAGGATGAAATAAGAAATCCAACTTGCCTTAGTCTAGGAGTCTTCCTTTCCTTCCAAACAAGAATAAAAACAAAGATGTTTCGAGGTGGGTAAAAGACACATAAAGTCTTAATCACCCTTTGTAACACCCTATATTCTCACTTAAGGGAAAAATTATAACTTTACCATCATTGTCATTTACATGTATTAGACAGACCATAAAGTGGTTTAGAAACCCATTGGAGCAAGTTAAAAGTGTAAGACCCAAGTTGGGCCTTGAATTTGTCAAGTTTGAAAGTTATCCTAATTTTGCAAATGTGATAATTTTGTAGGTCTCCTGACATCAATCCCGAGCTAATTGTAGGTCTTATCATATATTATTGGAAATATCTAGGAGTCTACTTTTCAACAAAATAAACCATGTGTGAATAGGTATTTCTTATAGAAAGTTATGCTTGTTTTTCCACAGGGTGTATGCTATCAGGCTCACTATTTTAAGGTAACTTTGGAGATACACTAATAAAACTGTAGGACTAATTAGAGTTCAAGCCATATACACTTAGAAATATATTAAAATATATTTTCCAACCCAACTAACAACGATTAAATTCAAGTTTTCTAGAGAAAGTTATAGCCGTTTTACTATAGAGTGTTTGTGCAAGATCCAAGGGCTCATGAGTACTTGTAAGGGCTACTTACGAGGGTTCATAATGTCCTGGCTCAGATTTTACTCTAGGGTCAAGATAACATGTGATTTTTGCCCTATTTTCATGGGGAAACCTTAAGGAATGACCCCAAACCCTATTTTTACCCCATGTAGGGTTTTTCCATATTAGGAAGATAGGAAATTAGTGAGAGGAAGAAACTTTAGAAGATTTGGGAAAAAGTTTAGAGCTCTCATTCTCCAAGAACAAGGTAAGTCTCTAATGCTTAGATCTAGGGTTTTTCATTGTTTCATTTGTAATTCTTTGCTAGTTTATGAATTATAACCATGAATCAAAGGTTTAACTTAGGAAAAGAAGAATATTCAAAGGGAAAGGAAGTCCTACTTGATGATCTTCTTGACTAAAGGACTTGAAGCTTGTGGTAAGTAGTTACACAAAGCTTAATCTTTTTTTTTTTGCTTGTTCTTAGACTCCTAGAAGTCTTGTGATGGTGAATTCTTGAGTCTATGAATGTTTCCTTATATGTTTGTGAAACCCTTTATTAGGACCTTAGAAATCATAACTATTGTGGTGAATTGTGATGAAATCTTGCCATATTATGCTAGGATCTTAGAAATCCCTAATTTATTTTGTAAAGAAAAATGGTTTTACATTTTATGTATATGTATTTTCTTAAGATATTGGATTGCTTGAGTTTTGAAAGCATATAAATTAAGAATATATGAATCTATAGTCACCATAATAATTATTAATGCATGAAAAACTTGATTTTTCATGAAAAACGTGGATACTTGAATTGGAGTTGAACATCTCTTAACATATTATTGTAAGAATGAAGAAATTGATTTAATTATATATGTAGAAATTGATTGTGATGCATGTTGATGAAGTTCCAATATTAATCCTAGAGGGGGGGTGAATAGGATATTTTAAAATTCTTTTCAATTACCCCAAATTCAATTGCTTGTTTTAATTAGTTGAGTTATTCCTAATGATTGATTGCAATTGAAATGTGCACTTGTATATAAATGGGTTCAATTGTATTGCATGTGAAATTGTATCAATATGTGCAATGCTTGACAATCAGAATGACAAATTAAAGGTAAACCACAATCAATCACAATTTGCAAAAGATGTATAGTGGTTCGGCACAACGGCTTACATCCACTCTCAAAAAGCTCACCACCAAGCTAAATAATTTTATTAAGATTGATAGTATTACAGTCAAGGCTAAAATTAACAAAGAGCTTAATCTACTTTCCAAGCAAGCTACACCTGGTGTCTTTGGCGGGTGTGGTCTATGGTCTACTCTTCCGGTGTCTCTGGCGGTAGTGTCAATTCTCTCGGTGTTTCCGGCAGGAGATGTCTCAATACTTTAATAAAAAGTTAAAGGCAAGGGTTACCTCTTTGAAGGTTGATGTTGCCTTATACACAAGATTAGGTTGCTCCTCCTTGAGCAAAATGTAACTATAGCTCCCCAATTACTTCGTAGTTGACTCTTCAAGTTGGTTGAGCCAACACGGGTGGGTTGCTCCTCTTTGAGCAAGACGTGACACACAATCCCACACTTTTTCTTTTTAGGTCTCATTTTTGGGCAACCTTTGTATCATTTCTCTAAAAGATATGCCTTAGCAAGGTTGGAGAGGTGGCAATGGAATGGTCTTGGGTATAGATTTACCTATCTAAGCATAGTGAGAGATCCTCCAAAGATTGGAAGGACTAAATCTCTCAAGATCTACCACAATGGACAAATTGAGCTTTCAAGTATATGAGATTTTTGTAAGCACCATTAAATTGCTCATGGGAGCTCATCCTCTTTTATATTGGATGAGAATGATGCTAGTCCATTAGATTAAAACATCCCAAAACAGTCAAAAGATCTAGGCTATTGATCAAAAACTATTTTTTAAAGATTAGACCGTTATACAGTGTTTCCACAACTTTGAATCGATCCTGGATTGATCTAAGTACAAAAAACACTCAGAACCTGCAACCCGAGAGTTGCTGGTTTGATCCCGAATCGATCCAAATAATTTGGATCAAAGTGTATCGATCCAAATCCCCTGTATTGCCTTCTAAAACCTTAGAAATGCTACAGAGATCTTCAGATTGCTCCTCCATGGTCCAGGAAGGTCGTAGGACCTTTAGACCCCTTGATTCACTTAGACTGCTGCACAATACCTGATTTACCTTGCAAGCGCTTGAAGTAATACATGAATCCTTCGGGATGATTTGCCGACTCTCGAATTATCCTCTTGAGGCTTTTTTGGCACTTGATGATGATCTTCATGATGCTTGAACCTAAGAACATGGCTCAGTTCATTTCCTAGTTTATACATCACATGTATTTTACAATTCATGAAATTTACAACATATTACATTTACAACCCCCCCTTTGGGAATTCCATGACAAAACTTAAAATACATGAAAATAGAGTACAAAATGAATATTACAATGAATACATGAACTCCAAATCTAGCTAAGACTTCTATGAATTTCTTTGGCTCTCCCCCTTGATACATGCTCCAGCTTTTTCATTTAGTGTCCTTCATTTGCAATGTACTTTAGCTTTAGGATTCTGAACATCATTTGACAAAAATATACCTTTCTCAAACCAAGATTAGTCCAGTCAATTGATAAAGTATAATGAGCACACAAGCAGGTAAATGAATGTAACAAAATGCATATACCCATGAAGTGAAATGTCAAGTATGGTAAGTGCAAGTGAGTGTGAGTTGAGTATAAATAGACTTACAATATTTCACTTGAACATTTACTAGATTAATGACATGTAGAGTTCTATTAATCTTTAAGTTTTTCTCACCTTACTTAGGCAATTCATTTTTACTCCCCTTAAGTATGATGTACCAATTTTTAGATCAAAATTGCCCTTAATTTTCAAAAATTTCAAATAATTACCAGATTTTACTTAGCTTTTTCTTAACTTTCCCCCCTTTTGTCATGGATACAAAAGGGTGTATCTGAAATATATAGCATATAGGATAAAAGATAGAGCATAGTAAAACAATAAAGTATATTTTCATTCATTTCTAAAGGATTTACAAGTTTAAGGATAAATGAAAATGAAAAATACATCATAATTCATCCAAATGAAAAGCAAGAAGCTCTATGCATCCTCATCAGTCTCTTCATCCTTATCCTCATCCTCACTAGCGAGAATGCCAAGGACAATCCTGGGAGCTGGTGCTCGTGAGGGATCCACAATCCCCTCGATGTGGATGAGCCTCTGATCCATGCTCTCTACCTTTTTTCCCAGCTGATCGAAATACTTGAGAATGTGCCCAAAATCTCCATGAATATCTCAGATCAGACTCGAGAATGCTGGAGGTAGTGTCATTGAGAGTGTCGGGGCTGCGGTCGCTGAGGAAGTGGGAGGAGTTGCAGAGGAACCAATAGCGTCTATGGGCTGTGGAGCAAGTGGTGGAACCTTTGCTGGTGCGGGAGGAGGAACAGGAGCCAGGACAGGCTGAGTTGCCTCTCCAACTACCTGTGGTGCAGCTCATCTCTGACATTCCATCATTTTGATGGTAGCATCATCAATAAGAAGGCCCTAGGAAAGGGTCACCACATCTCTCAGAAATGTGACACCGTACTGTTCCATAATTTGAGTGACTAACACTCCATATGACAGGTCTCTCTTTGTCCCATCATCGGTGGACGTCTGTAGCATCATTTGGCACATAATGGCAGGCACATCGATTGCCTTGCCCTTCATCAGAATCACCACTAAGTGGCCATATCGTCAAACATGTTTGTCTTATAGGAGGTCTGACACAAGTTATGGACCAGGATGATGTTGAGTACTTTGGCCAGCATGCAACACTTTACAATCGTCAACTTCTCGAACCACATGTTGCCCTCTCATTCAAAAATCTCAGAGATGTGAGCTTTGTCTATTCCCCGGTTGGGAAAGATGATGACATTGGCTGCGGGACAAGCAATCCCTAATAGCATGGAGACCCAGTTTGGGTTGATCATCATGAAACTCCATACACCTCTGTCTCAAAAGAAAGTTGAGTGTAGTCGGTGTGGTGGATGTTGAAGTAAAATATGCAAACGACATCTTGTTGTACCTTGCCCTTGATGATGGTGAGTTGCAACCACCCATCATTGGGAACAGTTGTGCCTAGTGTGAAATCACGAATAATTGTCTGCTTCACATATCTCTCAACAAAAAATCTTCTTCTTTGAGTAGATGTTCAAGTAGTTGTAGTAGGCGGAGGCGTTGCAAAAGGCATCGAAGTTGGACTCCGTTCTAGGGCATTTTGGTGGTACCTTTGTTCGCATAGGAGCTTTTCCCGAATCTCTATGGGACATGGTGATGGCTTAGGAAATTAAAAAAACTAAGGAAAATGAGGAGGATGAGGAATTAAAATACTTGAGGATTGATCTTGGTTTGATCTAGGATCGAACTAGGGCATCCCCCTCCCTTTTATAGTGAGCGATGATTTGATTTCACGCAAGATTTGCTAGTTTGGATCGATCCTAGATCCATCCTAATCGATTCAAAATGGAATCTTTTGGGTAAAAACACCAGATTTTCTTCGTTCTTGCTTGGTTGGCCCCACTTACTCCAAAAATATTTATTCTAATCAATTTTAGGAGATTTTATGAATGTGTCTTTATATAGAGCACATTCCCATCATAGCCTGAAGATATCCGAATCTCTTTGAGTCCAAGTCCTCTGTGAAGATATTTGTCAGTATGCTCACGAGACATTGTTTCCTCTTTTATCAATTTTTGACAGCATTGGTGATGAGTATCTTGAGTAATGAACCAAACTTCCGATAGTTTTGGATTGCACTTGAGTTGTCAACCATGGATTAAGACAACTCATAATCCACAAGTATCTACTTCAACAATAGTAGTTATGTGCTTTCACCTCCTTAGGCAATGTATTCTGCCTTGGTTGTCGATATAGATATGTATTTTTGTTTTTAACTCAGCCATGAAACAAGACACTTTTTCATGTAAAAGCTTCCACAACTTGAGATTTAATAGTCATGATCATTGCCTGCTAGTGTGTAACATTTTTGTAACATTTTTGTCCATAGTTGTCTCTTCAGAGACCATGTTTCCCCTTTGAGCATATCCATTGGCTATATGTCCAACTTTGTTTCTCATCACATGCCATGATTGTCATGTGTATTTCTACATATCCATTATGTTCTCATGACGTTCTAGTTAGAGGATCTCTTAGTTTAGAACCATACATCGTTTCTCTCAATTTTGTTGAGCTCTTCTTGCATGACATGGATCCAAGCTGGATTATTTAGAGTCTATTTTATTTTCTTTGGCTTTCTCTTAGAAGATGAACAAGCGTAGCATATGATGTTCTTGACTCGCCTTCTTGTTTTCACTCCATCATTTGATTTTTCACATTCTATTTTATGGATTACCAAGGATATCATTAAGTAATACTCTTTTTGTGATCCTTCTCTCCTTATGCATTATCTTCATTCTCAGAGCTTGTTGTATTGATAGTTTATCCATTCTCATAACACAAATCCAAGAACTTGTGGTTCTCAAGGTCCCTGGTTGCTTTAGAATGCACTTGATGGGGAGGATCTTTGTCACTTGAATTCTTTTTCAAATATTCAAGGATTCATTGAGAGAAATTATCCATTAGTACCTTGAGATTTTTCTTACTTCCTAGATTATCCGTTCTTTGTTGGACCGGTCAAGACCTTTCTGGAGGTCTAGATGACCTTCTTTGGTTTGTCTACCTTCTTTGGTTTGTCTTCTTGAAAAGGATCCTAACTCATTTGCTCATTTGACATCCTTTGCTCATAGGATTGTCAACCTAGGCAAGCCTTAGACTGTTTCCTTCTTTCTTAGCCTAAATAGGTCTCTAAGGTTGATATGACCTAACCTTTGATG
>JAOXJP010233056.1:0-10374 GCA_025762735.1 Platanus orientalis | reverse complement strand
ATATAAATATACATAAAATAAATGTGATAATGCTCATTTTGATTATGATAATTATGCAATTTTAAGCAATTATCACTTTGCATTAATTACAGGCAGTTGAACAAAGTGATAGTGAAGAACAAGCATCCATTGCCCATGATTGATGATTTTTTTATATCAATTATTAGGTACTAAGGTCTTTTTCAAGATTGATCTTAGATCCAGATTGGCACGCCTCGAAATCCGCATGTAAAAATCAGAGTATAATATGGAGACAAACATAAATGGAATTGTGGATCTTGAGTGTGACATTGACCATTTCCTTACGGAAGGGGTCTCTAACCTACTTATCTTACTTATTTGCAACATATATTTTTTTTCCATTCCTTTATCCCATTTAAATATCCTCACCAAAATATTCGCGGTGAAAACATAACCATAAGATAATAACCTTCATCCACAAGGTGTAACGAAAATATAGACATGCACATTCTAAACTACGCAATGAAATATAACTAATAGTCTCCAACATCAATATCAATAACTATTAATCTCAAAACATTCAACTAAACATATCTATACGCATCTAAACAATACTATCAAATGGGCTAACATTATATCCGTTGCCTCAAGTGAAACCAAAAAATATCCCAGTCAAATCCTGTCTCAAAACATAATTGTCTCGTACATAGTGTGCTAAAATAAAACTAAACAAAAAGGGAAGAATGAAAGTGGTTTCCTCACCCCAATGAGCCGACTCTAGGAACTAAACTTGCACAAGATCTCGTACTATAGGGCACCATCTGAAAGGGTGGTAATAGCATGGGTAAGCTATAAAGCCCATGAGAGAGTATACATAATGTCCCATGGAACAAATCGACAAGGTATAGTGGAAATATAGACATACATAATTTAAACTAAGCAGCGAAATATAACTAATAGTCTTCAACATCAATATCAATAACTACTAATCTTAAAACATTCAACTAAACATATCCATATGCATCTAAATAGTACTATAAAATGGGCTAACATCATACCTATCACCTTAAGTAAAACCACAAAATATCCTAGTCAAATCCTATAACTGTCTCAAATATAGTGTGTTGAAATGAAACTAAACAAAAGGGAAGAACAGAAGTGGTTTCCTCGCCCCAACGAGTCGATTCTGGGGGCTAAACCTACACAAGATCTCATATTATAGGACGCCATCTAAAAGGGTGGTAACCACATAGGTAAGCTATAAAGCACATGAGAAAGCATACATAATGTCCCATGGAACAAATCGAATATGTACGAGTAAGAATCGATACTAAATCGGAACAAGTGTAATATATATAAGAGTCGAACTAACTACAACGACGATTAGAATCTAGTAAAGGTGCAGAAGTAATAAGCCAAATTAATAAAAGCCTATAACTGAAATAAATAAAGTGTGGTTCATAAGGAAGGTGCAACATGTAATACAAATATCTGCTTCAAAATATTCATAAATAAATAAACCTTAGCACCTCTCAAATAAGCTGCCTTAGCTAATAGATATCAAAACAGATGCATGCTTATGAAAGCCTAATACAATTCTAAAACTCATACAACCCATTAAGGGTTTCCAACAAAAACACACATCGGATCAAAAGAACTCAACCCATATAGGGTTCCTGAACTAAATCTCATCAAAACACCTTGTAACAAATCCAACGGGTTATCCCAAATAGGGCCTCTAACAAAACCTAGATCTATGAGATTTTTGTGAGTTTTCATATATGAAGAGCTACTCTTTTGGTTTCTTGTTCTCTTATTCATTTGTAATCTTTAGTTGGTTAAGATATTAGTTTCTCCTTCATTCATATTACTTTATCTTTGAAGTTGAGTGAGTTTACTTCATCCTAACACTAAATCCATAAAGGATTAGTGAATTCCTAAGTTGCTTGTATTATTCCTCTACTTTCTGTACTTTCCTCCATTTTTTATTCCCATTTTGGGCAAAATTACATATTTCCATCACTTTTTGCTAAATCTATGTATGTTTGATAATTCTAATAAATTCTATAGAGTGATTTCTTCTATTATGCCTTGGTAGAAACCTTTGTTTGTGAGAAATTTGAATTCTATATGATTACCACTAGATCTATTCATATTTGGGCATGTTCTTATACTTTGATTTTCATGTGTGGGTTTCAGGCTATGACATCGATACTACCAACTTTGGATTAAGGGAGATGATATACCCAAGACTGCCTTTTGTACTGGGTATGAACATTATAAGATCCTAGTTATGTCTTTTGGACTGATGAATACACTTGCAACATTTATAGGCTTAATGAATGGAGTGTTGAGACCATATCTAGACTAGTTTATTATGGTATTCATTGATGATATTCTAGTATATTCAAAAAGTTCAGAGAAACATAAAGAACATTTGAGGATTGCATTCCAAACACTACGAGACCATAAGTTATATGCTAAATTCAACAAGTGTGAATTCTGGTTAAATAAAGTGGGTTTCTTAGGACATGTGATCTCAAAAGATGAAATTTATGTAGATCCCAAGAAGATACAGGTTGTGGTTGATTGAGCTAGACCTACAAATGTGTTTGAGATTCATAGCTTTTTGGAACTGGCTGGTTATTACAGGAGATTCATTAAAGGAATTTTTAGCATAGCTAGACCATTGACTAAGATGAAGTAGAAGAATGCCAAGTTTGACTAGAATGAGGCATGTGAGCACAGTTTCTAAGAACTAAAAAATCGTCTACTTTCTACACTAGTCCTTACATTACCATTCATTATAGGAGGAGAGTATGTGATCTATAGTGATGCATCCAAAAAGGGTTTGGGTTGTGTGTTGATGCAAAATAGGAAGGTTATTGCCTATACGTTTAAACAACTTAAGCCTTATGAGTAGAATTACTCAACTCATGACTTGGAATTAGCTGTGGTTATTTTTGCATTAAAGATATGGAGGCATTACTTATATGGAGAACCTTGTGAGATTTATACAGATCACAAGAGTTTGAAGTATTTGTTTTCATAGAAGGATCTGAATCTAAGGCAGAGGAGATGGCTTGAGTTGATTAAGGATTATGATTGCATTATCTTTTATCATCTTGGAAAAGCCAACGTGGTTGCTGATGCATTGAGACAGAAATCTTTTAACAATTTGGCATGTATGGTAGCACACTTGAGAGTACAACTAGTTTTGAATGACAAGATCAAGACAACTTAGAGTTCAGATCCACAGATTCAAAAAATCATGGAAGATTTCAAGAAGGGACAAAGAACAAATTTTATGATTCATCAAGATGATTTCTTATGGAATGGCAAGAGGTGTGTGTGCCTAATGATTTTGAATTGAAAAGAGAAATCATGGAAGAAGCACATGAAACAACATACTCGGTTCATCCAGGGAGTATAAAGATGCACAAGAATTTCAAAGACTACAACTGGTGGAACAATATGAAGAGGGAGAATGTGGATTTTGTATCCAAGTGTTTAACTTGTCAATCAATGAAAGTGGAACATCGAAAGCCAGTAACATTTGTATAATCATTGAAAATTCTTGAATGAAAGTGGGAGCATATATCCATGGACTTTGTTAGTGGACTGCCTAAGACCATAAAATGATTCGATTCTATCTGGGTTGTTGTGGACCGACTTATTAAGTTTGCTCATTTCTTACCAGTTTGGATAAATTACTCATTTGATAAGCTGACTCAGTTATATATTAATGAGATTGTGAAACTTCATGGTATTCCAATTGAAATAGTTTCAGATAGAGATATGCAATTTACTTAAAGATTTTAGAATAGTTTGTAGTAAGCTTTGGGAACAAAGTTAAATTTTAGTACGACTTTCCATTTGCAGTCAGATAGACAGTCAAAAATGACCATACATACTTTGGAAGACATGTTGAGAGCTTGTGTAATTGATTTAAAAGCAAGTTGGGATGATCATTTATCATTGATCAAATTTTCTTACAATAACAATTACTAAGCTAACATACAAATGATACCTTTTGAAGCTTTGTATGGGAGAAAGTGCAAAACACTTATCTGTTGGGAAGAGGTTGGTGAAAGAAGGTTATTTGAACCCAAATTAGTTCAGGTGACAACTAAAAAAATTAGAGTTATTCGTGAAAGATTGCTTGCGGCACAAAGTAGGTAGAAGAGTTATACAAATCAAAGAAAGCGAGGTGAGAACTAGAGTTTCATATTGGAGAGCATGTACTTATGAAGGTGTCACCGTCAAAAGGTATTATGAGGTTTGGAAAGAAAGAAAAAGTAAGTCACAAGTTCATTAAACCGTTTGAGATTCTAAGGAAGATGAGTGATGTTGCTTATGAGCTAGCATTATTGTCGAATTTGTCACATGTTTACAACGTATTTCATGCATCCATGTTGAAGAAGTACATGTGTGATCTGTTTCATGTGTTAGAATTTGAACCACTTTAAGTTAAAGAGGACTTATCATATGATGAACAATCGGTTTAGATTTTAGATAGGAAGAAACAAGTTCTGTGTTCAAAGGTGATTCTATATGTGAAGGTACTATAGAGGAACCATTAAAAAAAAAAGACAACTTGGGAAGGTAAAGATGAGATGAAGGAAAAGTATCCACACGTGTTTCACACTCAAGGTATGTCAAATTCAAAAGACTGAATTTATTTTAAGGGAGGAGGGGGGAAAGTGTAACATCCTGCACATATTTGCACACATTTTGTACACATGTCACACTTATATCGTATACACATGTTATATATGTTTTACACACACTTAGAACCATTTAACACATATGTATTGATCTGTAAATTTGTTTAAATTTAGAGACACACCAACAAAAATGTAGAGAAAATATGTTAGTGAATCTTATGTCATTGAAAAGGCATGGAAGTTTAGACTCCAATGAAATAAACGACAAGCGAAACAAACCCCAAACAAAAAAGTAATAAGAGTTTGAGTGAGCGAAGATCAAATGAGAAAAAAATTTAATTTTTCAGAAGGGCTTTGGCCTGATCAATCGTCTAGGAAGCCGAATCAATCGGGCACCCCCCTTGATCGATCAAAAAGTGTGGATGCATTTCAATTTGGTTTTTGGAAACTCGACTTTTCAAGTTATTTTGTTTTAGGGATTTTCTATTTAGACCCAAAGACCTCTAGGGTCTATATAAGAATGGTTTTTTGCTCTAATTCAACATAAAAATGTTTAGAGCAAGAGATGAAGGAAGAACAAGGGAAAAAGCTAGGGTTTGGAGCAAGTTTTGGAAATTTTTGAAGAAGAACATAAAACTTTCATGAGGATTTCATTTTCATACCAAAAAGAAAATAAACTTGGACACTTCTACATCGTTTTAATTGTTCTTAGGTTTTTAGAATAATTCTTATTCAGTTTTGCTTTGATTTATGAAAGTGCTTGTTTTGATTAAGCTCTTAGAAAAGTGTTTTTGTAAAAGAATATCTATTTTGCAAACTACTTGAATGTTTTATACCATTTTATACTATTTTATGTTCTTAGATCCCTTTTTTTTTTTTTTTTTACAAGTTTTGCAAAGAACCATGATTGTTTTGATTTATTTAAGTTCTTTTACATGTTTTTGAAAGAGGAAAAATCTGTTTTCAAGCAAGTTTATGTTTTATCTTTGGGTTTTGATCTATATAGGTTCTTAAATGATTTTAATATATATTTTTAAATAAATGATTGTTCTAATAAGTTTTTAAAGTGTTTTTAACGAATCCCATGTTTTTTAAAGGAGTTTTCAAATGATTTTTAGTAAGCTCGATTTTTAAAGTTTGTTTTAAAGTTCTTGGGTATGCCAATTCATAGAACTGCGTGCTTGGGTGGGTCAAATTCTTGTTTCCTGTTTTGTTTCAAAGATATGCATTGTTTAGAAATTATTAAAGATTGTTAGTTTTGTTTTGCTTTAATATATGTTAGTATATATATTTGTTTTGATAAAATATATATGTTTAGCTATAACATGAGACCCATGTGCCATCAAAGATGCATATTTGATGGAGCCCCTTCATCTGGTTTAAATAGATATGATTAGGTACCATTTTTGTCAGGTCACATTCATTAGCGATATTTGTTGATACTCGCCACTAGGCGTAAGATAGTGGTTTCCTACCATCAAATTGTAGATGAGTTCATTCTATTCTATTATGTTACCTGTTATCTAGTAATACTTTATGTGTGTTAGATTTTCAGTATATGAATCAGTTATCTATTATCTACCTTGTAATACACGTGAGAGAATTTATGCATTTGTTTGAGCTAGTCTCATATATGTATGTTTTGATATTTGTTTAGTTCAGTTCAATATTTCAGTTCTGATTATCTTTCTGTTCAGTTATGCATCTTGATTTCCGTTCTAATATGTTATTTGTTTTATTTTACATCAAGAACATTTTTTTTATATGTAAAGTAATTGTTTTGGAGGCTTGTTTCATTATATTTTTATTATGAAAACATTCGTGCTCACTAACTCAATTATTTCAGCATGTTAAGTAGTGTTCTTGCTTATTTGCAAGGTCAGGAATGCTTATAGAGTTGACATTGTTGTTTTCAGATGATGGAGATGACAGGGTAAACCATAGTATGGATTATTAGCGATTGGAGATGATGAAGATTTTAGTTTTGATATTTATTTCAGTCATGAGATATTATGCTATTTTATTTAAGTACTTGTTTAGAGACCTTTTTTTTTTTAAATTTAGTTTAGTTCAGTTATTTTAGTTTTATTTGAAGATATGTTATAGATTAGTTTAAAGTTTCAGTTTTATAGAGATGGTTTGTTATTAATTGGGATTATGTCAGATTATGGATTTTATTTATGGATTATGATTTGTGGATTTTAAATTTAATAGAATAGAATAGTTATGGTTTGTTATTGCAATTTCACTGCGTATGTATGAAAAAAAGGATGCAAAAAATTTATAAGTAATTTGATTGACATTAATATGAATGAATTAATGTTCTGCACCAAAATTTATAACCGTATAAGTATGGGTTTTGGATGCGACAATTAATGTGGTAGAAAGACTTATATGTAACGGTTGCCAACTAGGAAAGCAAACTAAAATACCACACAAGAAGGCCAACCAAATTAGAACAACAAGACCTTTAGAACTCTTACACATTGATTTAGCCGATCCTACTAGGATTAAGAGCTTTGGAGATAAGAGTTATGTTTTAGTGGTTGTTAATGATTTTTCTAGATATACTTAGGTAGTTTTTTTAAGAGAAAAATCTAAAGCTTTTAATGAATTTATACATATTTGAAAAAAAATGCAAATTAAAAAAAGAATTAGAAATGGTCATAGTGAAAAATTTGAAAATCAAAAATTCACAAATTAATGCAATAAGTTAGACATAAAACATTAACTTTTAGTACCAAAGATATCCTAACAAAATGAGGTTATTGAACGCAAGAATCGAACCTTGTAAGACATTGCCAATGTTATGCTTACAAGTAAAAATCTGGCTAAAAGATTTTGGACTGAAACAGTGAACATTACTTGTTACGTGATAAACCGAGTTTTTCTAAGACCATAATGCCAAAGCCCCCTTGTGTTTTATTTTTCTGAAAATGTTTCAAGTTTTAAAATATAAATGTCTCCATTATGTAAATGAAGTCATACTGCGTTTTTTATAAAATAAAATGAATTATTTTATCTTTCACATTTTGATATGAATAAAAGTCAATCTATTTTTGTTGAGGCACATATGCACTCAGGTACAACTAAAAACCAAACTAAAATGGTTTCATTCCATGTGACCCAAATGCAGGGGTAAAGCAACCCAAAATGCCTATTTTTTCCTCCAACTTTGTGTATATGTATGTTGTTACGGGAACATGCATGGGTTCAGAGGATCCAGCCACACTCAGCAAAAGGGACCCCTATTACGGAGCTGGGCTGTAAGAAGTCCGTATGGGTGCCCGCTGTGTGCTTTGACTCTGGGTGGCACCTGAAATCCTCTCCGCGTGGCGTGTGTGTATGTGTATGAGGCGAAGGTTTTTTCAGTTAATATAGAATAATGACAAGGATAGTTTCGTCATTGAAAAATTAAGTTAAAGATTTGGGTGTGTACCGAGATATTACTTTAAGGAAAAAAGAAAAGAAGATCTGGAGGGTAGACAAAGATATTTCCACAGAATTTAGGGGTTTTTTAGAACATACGGAAATAATAAAGCCAATTTCCTTTCTGCAACTCTCGTTCATCTTCTCTGCTCTTTCGTTACAGACTCTCTTTCTTTCTCTCTCGCTGTGCTGCCATCTCTTGTGTTGTTTCTTTCTCTTGAGAGAAGGAGAGACACCAGAGTTGAAGCCATTGACGGTGATGCTTTGTTCTTGAGCGACTGATGCGCTAACTACCACAACTCATATTTTCCGGCGACCGACCTCCCCCTGCGGCGCTTCGTCAATCTCTCTACAGCATTTTGGATATGATGAGGTCCGCAATCTATTTTTTTTTTTTTTTTGTCGGAGAATCTCCAAGCCTCTAACCTCTCTGTCATTTTTTTTTTTTTAAAGTAAAACGAAACAAATTATTCGAGCTTTTTTTTTCTTCCCCTCCAGTCCTCTCCCAAGGTTGTGATCGGTAGTTTCGTCTGGTTTCTCTGTGAAGAGTTAGCCGTTTTGGGATCTTTATATTATCTCATGGTCGTATTCGTCGGTCTCCGGCGAAGGATCGCAGATGGATACAACGCCTGTTTGATTCCGGCGTAGGGAGGAATAGTATTTCGTCGGCGCACGCCTGGACTATTAAGCGAATCGTTTGGTTTGGTTTCGTATATTTATCGCTGGTTTTGGTCTCAATCGAGAAATATCCTGCGCTTCCAACAAAGCAGAGCTATTACTCCAAATATTTTTGCTTGTTTCTTTTTCTGCCGTTGCTTTTATTTCGGTTTGCTGTTCTTTAGAAAGATCATCCGGCGAAAAGTTTTGATTGCGGTATAAAATATCTTTACATTCTGGCAAAGGACATTTTTATTTTCTTCTTCCAGAAAATCGCGTTTTTTCGTCGAGTTTATTCATATATTTCCTTTTTCTTTCCCAGGTTCAATGTTTTATAAGAGGAGAATAACTCTTGATTTTCTTTATCGTTCTTGTTAGCGATAGACGAGGTTCTGCCAAATCTTGCTTTTGGTGGAGATTATTGCGTTCTTGAGTGAAAGTATCATCGTTTGTTGTTTCTCAGCGGTTTATATGGTTCTGTTTCCCAGAATGAATCTTCATTTAGCCATTCTTCTATTTCTGGATAAATTTAATGTTTTGTGTCCTGCTGTAGAGTCTGCAGAAACTTGAACGAATCGAAAATTCCGACGATTTTTTAGATATCGCCGATTTTCAACAGAGTTGAGGTTGAAGATCGGCGGTTTTGGAGTTTTGGTAGAGTGGTTTGGTGGTTCTTACGTTTCGTGAACAAGGATCCTTCCTTGATTCTGGTGATTTGCAGATGGTTTGGTTTCCCTGGAGGAGGCTGGACAAGAAGGAGGTTACGACCTAGAAATCGTTACCGGCCACTCTTCTCCAGTTCTTTTTTGTATCCTATGTTACAGGATTTAAGCAATCTAGTAAATTGACAGCTACCTCTATTTCTTTCTTTCTTTCTTTGATTGGTCTTTCCCTTTCTGTTATCTTTCCCTTTTGTTTTCCTATTCTGTGGTGAAAACATTAGCGGCACAGCTGCCTTTACATGTGGTTTAGATTTTATTTTATTTTTATCAATGAACGCCCTTGATTGATTGAGATCGTCACTCCTCTCTAACATTTCTGTATTTGTTCTTCTTTGATTTCATTTTTCTGTTCATTTCTCCTCTAATATTTCTGTGAAAGAAGAGAATTCGCTTTTCTTTAATTTTATTTCTCATTAATCTCGTCTCAATCTTATGTAAGAGTGCAATTTTTGTTCTTCGGAGTAAGCCAAATTGGATTGATCTTTATCTTGGTCTGAGTAGAAATCCTGGGTTATGCTCGATGCAGAAAATGGACATGCTTTGAAAGGGGGAGGGGGGAAATAGTCGCCTAGTTTTGGTGCTTCCACTGGTGATGGAAGAGAGAGAAAAAGCGGAGCTTAGAATCTGAAGAATCTATGCTCTGCTGCAGTCGTATAAAATATAAACTGCAAAAGATTGCGATTTTCGAGCAATCCTTGGATGAACCGTCATTGATAAAAGATGACGATTCCAACACTTGCTTGAAGCTCAAAATGTGTTTTTGTCCGGTGAAACAATTGCCTCTAAAATTACTCGGCTTGCTTCGTGGGGATTTTATTTTCTTGTGGGATTAGGACTCTGGGTTATGTCAATCCATTTTTCTAATCAGATGTAGAAGAAAGGAAAGGTGTTTCCTCAACCGATCTATACTCAGTTTCAGTTAGTATTTAGTAGTAGCT
>JAOXJP010233055.1:0-10374 GCA_025762735.1 Platanus orientalis | reverse complement strand
GGAATATTCGCTCAAACACACCGACATCGTACATCATGTTGACCAAAAAATGAATTTTTATAATGTACTTAATGTTTTGTGTCGATATAGGAATAAATCGTGTCGATCCTGGTAGACATGGACATATGTCGGAAGATATTTAAGATATTTCGAGATATTTGATAACATGACTAAAGCAGATCTCTCTAGAGGTCTAGAAGAGTACTGATGCATGACATTCTTCCTGCTTTTTTTGCTCTGGGCTGGTGCGTACGCTTCATTTAAGGAGGGAAGCGGCCCTACTTAGGATATTGATGCATACCAATTCAAATTCATCATTTAGCCCAACCAAAAATTCAAAAATTCAAAAATTATGCTTTGCTCAATTTTTACTCTGTACGCCACTAAATCTACTTGACATTTTGGCTTATATTTTTCATAGTGATCTAACTCTTCCCACATGTTATGCAAAATGACAAAGTAACTACCCATACTTTTCTCCCCTTGATGAAGATGAACAATTTCCTGATTTAATTGATAAATCTGCACATGGTTCTTTACCTGATAATATGTCTGTGCAATAGAATCCCATATATGCTTGGCAATTCGAAGGAATAAAAAACCATGACTAATTTGTGACTGCATCGAGTTAAGTAACCACGACATCACGATCAGATTTTCAGACTCCCATTTATCATAAGCCTAAGAATTTGAGGCCTTTGGTTGAAGAACACTGCCATTAATTTAGCCAAGTTTGCTCCTTCCATCGATATACATCTTTGCAGATTGAGACCATTCCAAATGATTCGTTCTATCTAATTGGATAGTGGTGATTTGTGCACCAGGATTATCATCCTGGATACCCATAGGTGACATGACACTAATAATACTTAGACCACTCCGAGCATCATCTGTATTTGTAGACTTCATTGATACTTCTAACATTCTTCACTTCATAAGGTTACCTCATACAAACAATCAGTCCAAATGATTAGAGAAAGCATCCAAAAAACATCTAAAGATGCCTACAAACCACCATTCACATCACTGAACCTTTAGGTTTGAAGGCACAAAAAAATGAAATAAGAGTAGCAATTTTCATCTCAGGTGTCATGCCCTTCCTAGCCGAAAAATCACAACAAGAGTCTTCAAATCTCAACCAAACTTCACAAGGCCTGTTTCAAACGATTTCCCCTTAAAAAACGACTAATCCTTTCAATGGGATCAAAAAAAGATATCAAAAAAGGGACCCAACACCGTCCCAAAGTCATCCCAGGCGTCCTAAATTGACCTGGCCGAAAATGGCTAGATCTCTCTCACTGCCAAACAAAACAGGATGAGACTTGTTTCTACATATTCCTCATAAAAAAACAGCCACTCTTTTCGAAGGAATCAAGCTAAAACACTTCCAATCGTTGTAGATCTACAGTTTGCCAAAAACGGAGCTTTTCGAGGTCTCTTGACAAAAAATTCGCAAGAATCACCAAAAACATCAGGGGACCAAGATCTTTCAAAACCCTAAACTTTCATGCAAGTTGGTGGTATGGCTCGCTGATGTTAGCATGCGGGCATGCTGATGTTAACAACACCCCTGCACCGGGATGCCTGATCATGTCACGCTTTGATAACATTTTGATTTTCTAGCTCATAAATCTTATTTGTGTGCCTGAGAGAAAGATAATAATAATAATAAGAATTGAGATTGGATCATCGTATGGATCTATTGTCTCATACGTGGTTTGTATTTATATCAAGAGAGTATAGGTATATAGTACATATGGTATACTAAAGGTATATGGGTTTATAGTAGCCTTTTTACATATAAGTCCTCGAATACAGTACTTCAACGATACTTCACTCTAAATCAGTCACATGCCCTTACTAGAGATGTGAGGGTAGAGTTTTATGTAAAAACTGATTACTATCAGCAACCAAAAGACACCTCTCTTCGTTTTCATTAGTCCTTCGAGAATTACAGGCACATCTCCTTCAGAAGGCAGCTAAAGTCTTTGACAATCTTCTATAATGTGCTGTATTCCAGATGACATGCATTCAAATTCCAACAAGACTTGTTGACCCAAGCTAAGCACAGGTCCCCAGAATACAGAGTAAAAACTTGTACTAAAGATGAGAAACATTACTAAACTACTCACTGATGAAATTTAAATGCTTTCCTAGAGTTCCAGCGAAGCTGAGAAAACCGAAATACATTTGAATTAACTTTATTATTCTAGCACTGCACCAGACGGCGGTTCTGATATGGATGGTATTTATGCCTATGATCTATTTGCATCACTACAGGTATAGGCGATTATATAGTTATTCTAATAATTTTTTTCAAGCTCTTTTTCCTTTCGCTGCGTCTTGGCTTCTGTTCTCTTGAGCTTAGACATTTTCTTCTTAAAGTTATCGTTCTCCACATTAGGTTCCTTATTATGCTTGAGTGTTGACAGGTTAAGTATCCTATTTCCTTGGTAATGTTGATTCTCATGCAGGTATATGCTTTTCTGGATTGTTGTTTTGGGGGGCAAATTTTCATTTGCCTATTTTCTCCAGGAAAGTTACATTCATTGTATTTTTCTGTAATTCTAACTCTGAAGATTCTGTTATTTTTATTTGATGACACTTTTTTTAATGGTATATGCAGATCCAGCCATTGGTGAAACCAACTAGGGCCATAGTAGATTACACCAATATTCAATATTCATGGCATGATTTTGTATCTAAAAGTAAGTGTACAACCTCTTCATCTCATGTGTGCGAGTGCCAATCCCCCAAAACTCATTTTTCTTATGCGATGAAGTGTGCAACTATTTTATTATTAATATAGGTTTTCTAATTGCCTCAGTGCTGAATCCTTTCAATTTGCAGTCTTTGACAATTGTTTCTTCATTCATTTCTGCTTGACTTGATGTTAATTTTCTTGAGTGGTTAGCTCTGTAGGGTGTGGAGATCTGTATGAGTAATAAATTTCAGGAGATTCTTAGTAGATTCATTTTAACTGAATAGCTCTAAATGGACGAGAAGATGACCTAGAAAGGATGTGGACTGAGATAGTGAGAACGATTTGAAGATTCGTGTTTTTGTGTAAAATATGCCTTGATAGAATAGAATTTGAATTCCTGATTTTTGTAGCCAACCCCATATAGTTTTATAAGGCTCTTAAGAACTGTGTTTTATAAAGGATTAGGGTCAAGGTTTATGAGATTAAAGCTAGGGCCGAAAGGTTATTATAGGCTGTGTAACAAAGGATATTGCAATAAGAGATATAAGAAAACAAATAATAAAAATAGAGAAAGAGAAGATACCAACTTATATCACAGTAGTTGCTGCATAGGCAATCACACCTAGGGTTCAATGCAAACACAAGTTGTGTAGGAGGCATTCACACTTCCAAGAGCTGCCTTCCAAAATTTATACAATCAATCACTTATTTATAAAATTTTGAGTAAAAGATCTTTTATTCTCCAGGGTTTTCACATCCTACTCTTACTAGATTTGCTAGTAAAACTAAACCTCAAAAGTAGTTGATTCACTAGGGGTGTTAATTGGGCCTAGCCAAGGCCAACCTGAGCCCAGCCTGAACAAAAAAATTGGATTTGTGATTGGCTCGAGCCTTAACTCAACCTGATTCTAGCAGTCCGAACTCTGCCCATTATAATTAAATGGTCTTTGGGCCGAGTTTGGGCTACCCGAAGTGACCACATCATAAGTTGACATGTGGTATATTTAAGGTTAGAACTGTCAAAATAGTGTCAAGTACTTTATATTTATTGTCTTTTGATATCTTTTTTTTTTTATTGAATTTTTGTACAAAATTTGATAGTGTTGTTAGCTGACAACCGTCTGATATATATATATATTTTTTGAAATCGATTTGGCTTATATATTATCTATTATATAATAAAAAATAAGTTATGTGCATTGCATTATATAAGAATTTGGGCCGGGCCGGATATTTCGGGCTGGGCTAAAAATTGCTTGAGCTCGGCTTGAGCTCAGCCTAAGCTCGAACTACCAACGGCCTAGCCTGCCTAAAATTTGGGCCAAGCATGTTGGGCTTCAGGCCAGCCTGGCTCAACTAACAACCTTAGATTCCCATTTCTAAATTATCCTTTGGCTGTATTTTTGGTCATAACTTTCCAAAGTCGCATTGAATTTGCAAGATCTTGGACTTGTTAGAAAGGTAATTGAATAACATTTCAAGTGGAAATAAAATCAAGCCAAGAAGGTGTATTTTGACTCACCAAAATAAGGGCTAAAGGAAAGTAATAGAACTTTCTAGAAAAGCCTAACTATACTTGGAAGTAAAAACTCCCAAACTAATTGATACTTTAAACCTTGACTACAATAATATTTAGCAAGGTTTAAAGTATTGATATCGTGTCTTGTATCGCAGCTTGGGGAGATGGAGATGTCTCACGTATTGCAGCTTATCGCAGGGTGATGGCGTAAGAAACCGGGATATGGGGAGAAACGAGGGAAATGCTAATCAAATGAAGGGATTTTGTTATGAAATTTCAGGATTTGATAGTTAAAACATTAATACACATTTAGAAATCATTGAATATAGGAAACAACCATCTATGATGGTTGGGAGAACCATCACCCTCATGACATATGTTGTCACCTATGGAATCTATGAGAATACTATATAAGCCTTGGAATTTTTGAATGAAACTTTAGGGAATGTTATAATAAGCATAATTAAACACTTACAAACTATTACGCTTCATTACACACTTGGGCAACAATAGTTGGAAATTGGTACCCTCGTGACACACGCTGTTGTGCACGTCTAGAATTTAAGTATTAGAGGCTGATAAATAACACTACACATTGAAAAGTATGTCTCAAAATGTTCTAATATGCTTCTTTTTTTTTCAAAAATTTTGGCATTTTTTATGAATTTTTGAATTAATAAATATAAAAAATAATTTATTTTCAGAAATATACCACTTTGACATATATGCGAAAATGGGATAAAGAATGTCATATAAAAAAATAGATCAGACAATGCTCATATGGTATTTTTTTTTGAATTTTCTTTAATTAATTTATTTTTTTGAATAAATAAAAAATACATAATTTTATTCTTCTGAAAATTATGTATAATTCCATGAATGTGTAGATCTATCACATGTGCATGACATATAAAAATTCTAGAAAGATTGGAGAAGAAATAAAGAACGTCTAGAAGTTTTTGGCGAGATTTAGGGTTTTGGCTTCAATCATTCAATCCGGTTCAAAGGAAGCTTTTCAGTCCAAATGCGACTAAAGTGGAATCCTAAATATTGCTTTATTAAGCTAAATCTATCAAAAATCACAAAAAGGTTTTTGTAGGTGGCGATAAGGTTCTGGAGATGCGAGACGCAATATGGGTCGTTTTGCGATACACAGGAAATTTAAAATTGTTTTTGTTTGGACATTCCCACGTATCATGTGAGACATCTTGCAATACGCAAGAATTTTTAGAGAGATCTCAATTCCAGGTACATCTCGTCCCCCCACCCTGTGATACTGGTATGTATTGTGTGATACTTAAAATCATGAGTTATCCAACCCACTTCTAACTCCTAAAAACCATAATCCTAAGCCCCAGGCCCTAACCAACAACCACTCAATCCTCATCAATACCACAAAGATCTTTGGGGTGTTTGAAAATCATCATCATGGCTATCTCTCTCCCTTTCATGATGTAGTTGCCGGTGTCGTTGCTGCAATAAATATAATTGAGCATCTAGGTAATGACAAAATTATGGCCATGTCATAGTGCGACAATGCAATGTGTGATAGTCATGATGTATCTTTGATATGTCGATCGTTTAAACTCATGAGTACCCTATATGGTGGAAATCCCAACACTCCATAATATGGATGATAAGAAGCCTGATGGCCTCGACCCCCCATCATATGATGATGAAGACGATGCGATAGTGGCTGAGTCATAGTACTGCTGTTGGTCGTCGAAGCTGATGAAAAAATCGCTCCACAAGCCGGTCTGCGTTTGTGCACTAATACTACTACCATGAGGCCTGGGGAACTCAAGGAACCCACATTGCTGTTGGCCAAAAGAACTGTCACTGATGCTCATGCCATTGAAATACCCTACTGAAGTGCAAATGGTATGCTGGGATGTCTTGTCATCCTGATGTCTCATTCTCTTTATGCTTGTTCCTCGACTCCCACTCCCCTTTTAGGAATAAGTCTGAGGTAGTGTAGGATGTGCACCATGGTGTGTATCCTAACTTGTACGGTTATATATATCCTGTCCTATGAATGGGTTAAGGGGTCTCTGAGTTGTTTCACCGCCACCATCACCCTTGTCATCACTTCCATCATCTCATCATCACCTCCATCACCTCCCTCATCATGATCATCACCCTTGATGTCGATATGTCCTCTTTCCCCACCAAAGCCCCTTGACTAGTCATCCTTATCATCAACAAATCCATTATGTTTGCAAAAAACTATCCACATCCACTCCCATCTGACTCATTATCTGAGAGCATGGTCGTCCACCTACCTTGTCCAATATCGGCTCCATGATCTCCCTAACCCACTTGTATAATAGGTCCTCCTCTCCCTCACATAAAATATTTGTAATGTCGATGAGGTTGGTGTAGTCTTTTAAATTCTTATATTTTCTTGCATTCTTTTGTCTTAAACACATGCTGTAATGGACAAAGATAAGTTTTTAAAGATTTTCATGCAATCATGCCTAAGTCTATTTCTTCTTTTGGTGTGAATGAGGTTAAAAGTGCTCTAATTCCTCGTGCATCCATAGGAAGATGCAACATCCTGTGCAAAGGACCTCACTGCATCCATAAAGTACTTTATTTGAAGTTAGAAAACTCAGAAGTCAGTAAACTAAATTGTATAGTGGTAGGAAAAGAATAGTTCGTAATTGTAGTTACCTCTCCAAGAGCGTCCGCCTGTATCTCTGATTGGGCTTAAGCTTCACTACATAGTATATACAACCACCAACAAGTTTGGATCCATGCCAAGGTTACGGCCGTAGTGGTATTTGAGGTTACGGTAGTATACTAAAAATTAAAGAAAAACATGACATTTCAAAACCTAATCTTAACCAAACCATTGGCATTACTTGTGAAATAATCAAATAAAGATAACTTAAGAAAAATAAAATAACTTACCAGCCAAATGTAGTGGATGGAGAAGCATCATTGTCCTTCTGTCATCAATGATCGATGAATCCAATGTGACTATTTGGGGAAACCACTTTTATTGCCTTTTTCATCAAGTGGATGGACTCTTAAATGTATCCTATTGTTGCCTTTTTTTCACCATCTACTATCTTGAGGACCTTCATAATCGGCTCTAATATGTTCCTGACCATATGACATTGATCGCAGACATAATGATTATAGATAATCGATTTGGCTTTCTTGCCTATTGCACTGTTACTCTCCTTGTAGTCATACAACTCAGGTGAAGAAAACAAGACAAGAAAACAAGGCTTTTTAGCTAACCCTCTTTTGTAGAATACTCTGCAATGATATGTAGTTGGTGGCAAAACATGTAACACTTAGCTGTATGATATTACCTCCACATTTTTCTCTCATTATCGCTAGGATATACCCATGGTTGATATTTGAAGGTGGTAATTGCCCTTGTCAGGGCCCACACTAGTTATCCTTCCTTGGGATGTCATTGGGAAGGAACCAACCCGGCTCGCGACATTGCTAGCTTGACTTACACTAATCCACCCCCTGAGATTTACTTTCGATTCTCAAGGTGTGGCTTAATCTATCCAAGCTCTTATTACTTTCAATCATTCTTATATTCTTTCTTATACTCATTGTCGCCACTTCTTTTCTATTTTTTATTCTTAACAACTTCTCCGGAAGCTTAAAATATTCATTATCAACACATCTTTATAACTATACGTAGTGGAATATAACGTAAGACATTCTAAATCTCACAATCTTATGCAATCTTACGTAGCGTAATGCTTCCTTTCAATTATTTCTTCCATTTATCATTTTCATAATCAAGAGTAGGAATTTTTAACTATCATAATCATAACCTTGTACAGTAATCCCAAATGAAACTCAAAGGCACCACATTCTACTTAACCTTCAAAAGTAATCCACAAAGTACATTGTCTCAACAGTTGTCTTTTCTTTTTGTTCGTGGGCTTTTGGTTTGGGCATTTTTCATGCTTTGGTCTTAGAGCTTTGTGGCCTTTTTCTTCTTGAATATATTTCTTTATCTTAAAAAAAAAAAAAAATCTAACATGAAGTAAAGTATTAATGCTTACAGTTCTTAAGAAATGGAATAGCAAAAATAAAATCTCTCTTTCTCTCAAATGCTATCTTTCTCTAGGAATGATGTTCCATGTATGTAGACACCCGGTCACACGATCTTCTTCATAATTCAATCTATGGGGTGTCAATTTGGGTGAACTTGACAGGCTCAACATGTAATTATACGAAAAGACATGAAATGGAAAAGAATAGAGCATGATATATTCATGGCAATAAACATGTAACTAGAAGTCACAAATGGGACTAATAACATATAAATAATCATATCAAATCACACGTAGAACTTTTATGTAAACTCTCTTTGTGTGCATTCTTCTTTTTACTTTTCTTTTTCACAATTTTAGTTCTCATTCATCTTTGTGCTTTCTTTCATGTTTTTCGTGATATGGTCTATCTTTCTTTATTTTCTCACTTTTTGTTCAAAGAGGTTTCCATTTGCTTGTTGGGTAAACCCTATTTACTCTTTACTTTCACTTTCATTCACATAGGTTATTTTTATATTTTTATGTATTTTTTTTCACTGTCTTTCATGCTATCACTTTTCTTTGATTTGATGTCTTTTACATTTATGCCATTGTTTAACACTTGATGGCAGGATCTTAGTCATTGATTTACTCCCAATGATGGGATCTTATCATTGATTAACCTCCAATGATAAGGCATTGTCGTTGATTAACCCCCAATGATAGAGTCTTGTCATTGATTAACCCCCAATGATAGGGTCTTGTTCACTTACACTTCATTATTATGTGTCATGTTTATAACTTCACCTTTCCATACTTTCATTTATTGAATTCTTGTAATCTTTTCTCGTACTTTGTCATTCTTTCTCATCTCTTCATTTCTTTGAAGTGTCATGTGATCTTAGCATGGATCTTTGGTGTAAAACATACGTTAATCATTCGATCATAATAATTTGAGGCATTGGTAAGTGTGATGATCAATATAGTATCAAGACTTAAAAGGTACATGTGTCAATCAATTTGCACAAGTCAATAGGATGCTTAATTCACATGAATCACATGAGGACAATAACATTAAAAGCATTTCTCACTAGATGCATTAAGAAGATATTCAAAATTTGGGAACTCATGAACAATCAATAAAGGAATCATTCACAGTGAAAATCAAGGAGTTGTGAGCCATTGATAACAATTTCTAACTATAGATGTCATGAAAGACATATTTATTGAAGTAATTCAATCAGATAATAGGATCTATCTATAAAAAATAGGGCATCTCATGGAATCGACCAAAGAATTAACAAATGTATTCATAGAATTCATTCATACAATAGGAGCTTCATGATTCTCAAGTATGGATCATGAATATAATAGTGTAGATCAAAGAAATCTTAAGGTTTATGTTAGCAAAGAGGTAATTCTCTACAATAGTGTACAACGCAAATTATGCTGTTCAATGTATGGAATTCTATAAATCAAACATGCATAGATCAATAGAAACATAGGAAATGAAGTTTCACTCCCAATTCTTCAATGCATCACCAATCTCCATCCAATTTTCCGTAAAACATGGATCAAAATTTAGATCTAAGGTTCTAAAAGAAGGAAAACTCTCATACTTGCTGTAAAATCATTCTTTCCTTAATAAATCTTTAGATCTAAAGCACAAGAATCCAATTTACTCATGTAAATCAATCAACAATTGAACAATCAAGGATTAGGAATTATTTTTAGGATCCTAAGAGAGGAAATTCCATATACTCTTTTGGTAATTACTTAAACAATGTTTTTTTCCTATAAATCTCAATTCTCTTCTTGAATAGCTTTCTTTCCTTTGTTCTTTCTCTTCCTCCAAGCTTCAATCTTTTCTTTCTTTGTATTATAAATGAAAATCTAGCATTAAAACAATAGGATTTCATGAATTTAAGAAGAAAATAGATCATTCTTCCATGGATAAGCTTAACTTATCAAATTAGGGATCTTCTTCCTCCCTCTTCTCAAAATCTCTTTCTTTCCTTTTTTCCTTTCTTACATTTAGGATTCAAATGATGTGTAATTTAGGTATACATTTCGTTATCTCAAGGTTCTTATAGGTTTTTGGAGTCTCCCTAATGCATTGGACATGTTTTTTGGGGGAAAAA
>JAOXJP010233053.1:0-10374 GCA_025762735.1 Platanus orientalis | reverse complement strand
ACTTCTCTTCCAAAATAGGAGGGAGTACTTCCATTATATCTCTGCAACCTCCCCAGGAAGATATCATAGGGAGCTTGAAGATGAATCAAGTTTCAAATAGGTAAACTTGTCATGAATGAACAAGTGTAATCCATATTTATATATTTGAAAGAGCATCTATACTTTCCTTTTCTTCTTCTCTTTTACATAATTGGAACTGTATTTTATGATACATAGCTTAAAGATAATTAGAGGTTGGCTGTGCTAAACAGTTGTAATTAACAATTTTTTCAAACTTGGAGTTTTAGTCCTCACTCATAAAAAAGAATAAACTAACCTCTAAAACGGCTAGGTAATTTGTCCAACGAATTTTGCCTCATACAAGGCTCGAAATTTGGTGTTACAAATTTCTAGCACGCCTAGTGGGACTAAACTCTCCTCTCATCTTTCTTTAAGTTCCATGTATTAATGGTTGTTCCATGCTTTGATAGGTACCCCAATAGAGTTGCAACTGTGGAAACCCTAGCTGGTTTGCCATAAGTCACAAGGAAAACGTGGGTTGAGGCTTTGGTCTCCCCACCACCATCCATCCATCCACATGGTTGAGGCTTTGGTCTCCCAAAACCCACCTATGGTTGAAGCTTCAATCTCCCCCAGGGCTGTGGCAACACTGCTTATCTCAACCAAAAAGGATAAGTTTAATGCTAAATCAAGGGGATATGCCCCCCAAATGATTTCAAATAAGTCAAGGAAACAATGGATACGAAAATCTGAATCAAACAAATAGTCAAAAGCCATTGAAACCTCTGAAAGAAAATAGAATGTTGTCTCAGGTAAAGGCCCAGAATTTTATTCGCTATAATAAAAGTGTACGAATGAACATACAAATTCACATTCGCCAGAGTCTGGGCCTACGAATGACATACACATTTATCATTTACGGACATATGCTCACAAACACAGGCGTCATGTAGTAAAGAAAAGGGGAAAGGCCCAAATGCACAAGTCTGAGATTAACTAAACTCGCCAAAGAGAAGTATTATCTAGTGGCTCTGCACCTCCTACGCATAGTTTAGTGCAAGAACCAATGGTGAATGTTGATGAAATTTCACATTCGCGCACAACTCTGCACTCTTAGAAGCGGCGACACTCTCATAATGTGGTCGTGGTGAATGAAGATGAAATTGCACATTCGTGCATAATTCCGCGATATTCGCGCAACATAGTGGTGGCAAATGAACAAGTAAATCCTCATTTACACACACATGTTGGCTTGAGGCAAGATCTCCTTTTGCCACTTGAGAACCAAGGTTTGACTATAGTTCATATCACTCTCACAGAAGTTCCCATAATGCTCAGGGGCTAGATAAAGCAATAGATTATCAATCAGGTTGAAGTATTCAGACCATCTAGCCATAAACGAAACTTACAACATAAGAGAAAGGGACCTAAGGCAAACCCATGCTTCACAAAAGGACCAGTCATAAGGCAACATGGACACTTACACCCCTCTTAAGAGGCGTAACTGGAAAAACAATAAAGGAAGGGTAGAGTTTAGAAACTCAATGCTCTTAACTCGATTTGTTCTCCCCAAGATAGGTGAAGGAAGTAAACTGTAAAAAATGAGGAGAACCTTATTCTATGAACACAAACAAAAAAGCCAACATACCCTACAAGGATCATATTGCAATTGACATCATATTGCAAGTAGCCATCGAGGATTGGGGCACCAACACCAAAGGATTAACAATAGTGATCGATTGGTCATAGAATACCATAACATACCAAGACCACTCTAAAAGGGTAACTCTCTAATGACGGTCTATAGATATAACATCAGGGGTATCTCCATTGCACTAACAGGTACCATACAAGACCCTCTGTTACGATCCGCTAGGATTACCTATCTGCCAATGACACCCTGGAAGTGCACATACTTTCAAAATGTATTAGCCAAGTTCAGGCGATGAGTTTTCCCTTATCATCCTGCAGTTTATTTCGAGGCGTTTCCACCTGGCTTCAAGGTCCTGTTGTTCGCCATTTTCTCAAATGAAAATTACTAATATCTACGGCGTCATTTGTTTAAGTTAATGATATTGTGCAGAGAGGTAATGCACAATAACAATTTGCTATTGCGATTGTTCCCATTCTCCTTAGACGGTCTATTGATACATGGACCTAACACCATAAAGTATACCTTCTTAGGGCCATTTGATCAAAATGTTCATCCACGAATTCAGGAGGCCGAGCTTGGAACCCTATGATCCTTGGAATATGGATCCCCTAAGACAACCTTCTCAACAACAAACATATGAGGAATTTAATGGTGCCCCTAATCAAATCATTGCCCAATTGCTAGACTCACGATGGTTTGACTAAACAAGGCAACTGATTAGACATGAGGTCTACCTTACCATGTTCCTTGAGGACTATCAGCTTCCTCCGCTCACACTATATATAGGGAGTGGGGATCTCCATTTCCACACCAATCGTTTCTCATAAGAAACAGGCCTGCCAACCACTACCCACGATCTTTTGGTGTTGCTCTTCCCAGTGTCTTTGGATTCACATGCTTTTGATTAGTATTTGACATTACCATCACGTTATGTTTCTTCATGGCCAATGCTCATTGACCATTTCTATCATCGACAAATGGCATATAGACATGACTTCTAATACATACAAAGTGTAGTGCGGTTCTTACCCCAAGACCAATGGGACATTGATATAGAATCTAGTGACTCCTCGACTTCAGCCGATGAGGATGATGATGTTCTAAATCTATAGTAGACCTGACATCATGATTTAGACCTTTAGGACATGTCGCCATTGGTCACTGACTCAAACGACCCTAGTGATGATAAGTTTATCTTTGTTTCTACTTCCCAAGACCTCTCTAAGAATGAAATGTCCGATAACCCATAAATAGGAGCTTGCAGTGTTACCAAAATTAAGATCACTACCCCAGTGGAGGGGTGCTAGCCACATCCCTGGCATGTCCATCAAGTCAAATTACGGTCTGGAAAGCAGATCCCACCGTGAGGCCCCACAACCAATCAATAAGCTAATATAATGAAAAAGATGGCTATGAAAGCTGAACACAATAAAGCCATTAAAAAGACAGATAACCCTATTCTGTATGATATAATGGCACACTTCAAGAAGATCCCGTCATTATTGACTATTTATAATGCCCTCCGCATGTCACCAGAACTTAGAGCGTCCATGATCTATGCTTTAACTCACCTAGATCAGTTTGCCACAAATGATGAGATTGCTAGGGCTTCTTGGCAAACTACGACATGAGAGGGATTATGTATGCCCACAGTCACCTTTGAAGATACTGATCGGTATTCTAATGTTCTGGACCATAAATAACCTTTATTCATCATAGGTTCTATCGACAATCAGTCTGTGTCTAGGGTTATGATTGATGGTGGTTCAACAATCAACATATTTCAGGTAAAAACACTAAACTATCTGGGAATAAATCCATCTCAACTCCAACCCAACACACTTGTCATCCAAGGGTTCAATCAAAATAAGTAGCGTTCTCTGGGCTCCATTAGGCTAAGGAAAAAGTTTGGTCACATTGAGGATTGGTCACCCTTTTATGTGACCAATGTCGATACTACTTACAACGCTCTCATAGGCCAGCCATGGATGCACAAGTTCCAGGTGGTCTCATCAACATTTCATCAATGCATCAAGTACCCTTGGCAGACACTCAGGGCACCATAATAGCTGATAACAATCCCTTTCAAACGACAGAAGCTTATTTCGCCAATGCTACATATTACCAAAAACCTGACCCCATAGAAACTCCAGCAAGAAACAATGAAGGTGGAACTAAGCCTAGGAAGCTTAAAGTAAAGCACGGTGTTAAGACTACTAAGGATGAACCTTCATTACTACCAGAGTCTGTGGCATAGGATTTTGTTCTTCCTTTAGCCCATTTATCAAGAGTACGTGTTGATCCTTACCGGACACCCTCCATCTTCTTGCCCAAAGGCCCTACCCGGCCTCCTAACCATTTAGGACCTACCTTGAGTGAGAACTCAAGGACCCGGTTGGTCTGTTGTTGTATACAAAATTGGCTACTCAGTTGCTCCAAAACGCTTTGATCAACAGGGGAAATAGAAGAACTCTTATAAAGGTAAGGAAGTTCTAACCCAATAATTTGAGCAATTAGTTCTTCACTCTAAAAACAAAGATGACACAAAAGGATTGGGCAGAATGCCCACAAAGTTAAAAGTGTCTTCACATGCAATAACGACACATGGAATTGACCTGTTCAAAGACGCTCCCTTTGAGTGCTTGTTTGCAGACACATAATTGCCACCTTCTGAAGATTTCATCATGGGATCGGTGATGCCTACCCCGCTAGAACTTGAAGATGGAGGATGATCTAATCGAGGTAAATCTGAAAATTGAGGATGACTTTTACCCTACTTTCATTAGTGTATGCCTTTCCTCAGAAGAATAGACACAATACCTGGAGTTCTTGAGGCAAAACCAGGATGTGTTCGCCTGGAATTACTCTAAAATTCTAGGATTGGACCCCAATGTAGCCGTCCATCGACTCGCCATTGACTCAGCCCAGTGGCCTATTAAACAACATCCCCATAAAGCCAGACATGACATTGCTGATAAAATAGAGGGAGAAGTTGAAAAACTGCTCAAAGCCAGGTTAATTCGTGAGGTCTGATATTCAAAATGGATTGCTAATATTGTGCCTGTATAGAAAAGAATGGCTAAATCAAGGTGTGCATTGATTATAGGGATCTCAATAGCACATGCCTAAATGACAATTTCCCTCTACCACTCACAGAATTGCTAGTAGATGCCACCACGGTTTATGAAGCTTTCTCTTTCATGGATGGTTATTTTAGATATAATCAAATATAAATGGCTCTAGAGGATGAAGAAGCCACCGCATTTCGTACACTGATTGAAATATTTTGTTATAGGGTCATGCCCTTCGGTCTAAATAATGTCGGTGCCACTTACTAGAGGGTGATGGCCTACATATTAGAGGACCTGTTACATAATGTGGGTGAATGATATGTCGATGATTTGGTTGTAAAGATAAAGCTTAGGCAGAATCACATTACCGATCTAGACCGGGTCTTTCAACAAATTCATCGTTATAATTTGAAAATGAACCCTCTCAAATGTGCTTTTGGCGTATCATCAGGGCGATTTCTCGGATTTATCATTTGACACAAGGGAATCAAGATCGATCCTAAGAAAATTATAGCCATAAATGAGATGCCAACACCATAGAATATCTCTGAACTCAAGAGATTACAAGGCAAACTTGCATATATCTGACGGTTCATTTCAAATGTTGTAGGATGTTGTCAACCCTTCTCATGTTTAATAAAGAAGGGAGTTCCTTCTGTATGGGACCAAGCCTATCAAAATGCTTTTGACAGTATTAAACAATATCTACTGAATCCACCGGTACTCATGAGCCCGACCATGGGGAATTTATTGCTCTTATACGTGGCAGCCATGGAATCATCTCTTGGGGCACTGCTAGCCCAACATAATGAGGAAGGCAAAGAGCATGCTTTGTATTATCTTAGCAGAGCAATGGTTAATGCCAAGTTAGACTACTCTCCCATTAAAAAACTTGTTTAGCTCTGGTCTTTACACTACAAAAGTTGAGACATTATCTCCTGACCATAACGGTCCACCTCATATCACAGGCTAACCCATTAAAATATATTATGAGTTGCCCCTTAATACAAGGGAGTATTGCCAAGTGGACTGTCCTCCTCTCAAAATTCGACATCTATTACATGCTGCAATGTGAAGTTAAAGGTCAAGCACTAGTAGATTTCCTAGCCGCACACCCAGTACCTGACGATTCACTGCTTTAAATGGAGTTACTTGATGAAAATGTCATACAAGTCTAGATAAAGAAAGATTGAAAAATTTTCTTCGATGGTGCATCCAGAGCTCCTTCTATTACCCCGAGTGACAACATAAACAAGTCTTTAGGAGTCGACATTGTTTTTTTCACCCTAGACAATGACATCGTCATGCACTCACTTACACTAATAGAAGGGTGTTCGAACAATGAAACTGAGTATGAAGCTTTAATTGTAGGCCTTGAGCTGGCATTGGAAATCCCTATAAATGACCTCATAATTTATGGTGATTCAAAGCTCATCATTCGTCAGATGAATGGTCTTTACCATATTAAAAAGTCAAGCCTCACGCCATATTTTCAAAGGGCTAAAGACTTGGCAAAATTGTTTAGGCACTTGCGGATTCAACATGTAAGAAAAGACCATAACGAGCAAGCTGATGCATTGGCTAGTTTGGCAACATCTCTCACTCATCTAAGGGATGAGTATCTCATTATTCACATTGGTGAAAAAAGGGTTGTGCCCCCATTGGCCCTTACCATTGAGGAAGATGCTCTCCTTGTTTAGAACACTGAAGTACAAGAATGTGATGACCAAAATATAGATGGTAAACTAACCATAGAGGAAGAAGACTAGCGCGAACCGTTCATCCAATATCTCATGGATAGAAGTGAGCCGTCCGACCCTATGAAGCGCACCGAGATACAACGACGAGGCACTCAATTTACTTTATAGGGTAATTAGCTATATAGGAGGTCACTCGATGGCATATTGTTGTGTTGTCTATCGGTCAATGAAGCCAACACAATGATGAGTGAAGTGTAAGCCGATATGTGCGGGGTCATCAGAGCGGTCCTAAGCTTCAATACCAACTGAAGAGGCTCAGATATTACAAGCCAACAATCGTGGTTGATTGTATTGAATATGCCAAAAGATGTGTTTTTTAGTTACACAGTGATTATGGCTATATACCCATCGAACCACTGCACACGACATCTTGCTCATGGCCATTTTCTAAATGGGGAATGGATATAGTGGGCCCCACTACCCGACTTCTGTAAAAGGGCACCGGTACATTCTAGGCATACCATCTTTACAGAAGTGAGTTGGTATGGTATGCCGTAACAGATTATTTCTCTAAATGGGTAAAGGTTGTAGACCTAAGAGAGATTAAAGAGTTTGACATTGTCTGGTTCATCAAAGTTTATCTCATATACAGGTTCAGCATCCATAACCACATAATCACAGACAATAAACAACCATTTGTGAGTTCAACCCTGTACCAACTCATGGCAAAGTACAATATCAACCTCAAACATTCTTCAAGATACTATCCCCAAGCTAATGGTCTGGCTGAGGCTTTTAACAAAACCCTCTGCAAGTTCATCAAAAAAATGGTGGCTAGGCATAAGAACGACTGACATGAGCGCCTACTGAAAGCACTCTAGGCATACCAAACCACCTTTTTTACGCCTACACAAGCAACCCCATACTCTTTGGTATTTGGAGCAGATGTAGTTTTTCCCATTAAAGTCCATATTCCATCTTTACGAGTTGCCATATAAGAAGGCTTGACAGAAGCAGAGGCTACCAATATTCGCCTTTCAAAACTAGAAACCCTTAATGAATCTAGGCTCGCCGCACAACAACAATTGGTATTATACCAAGCACGCATGACTAGGGCCTACATAAGAAAGTTAAGCTTCACTCCTTTACCAAGGGTGAGCTCGTTCTTCTTGTCAGATCATCACTTAATCCCATAAGGAGAAATGAGGGTAAATTCACCTCTAAATGGGAAGGCCCATATGCCGTCAAAAGAGCCTATCCTAATGGCACATACTTGCTTTGCGATGTGGAGGGCAACCAAATCCTCCCATTTACTAATGCCAGATTCTTGAAGAGATATTACCCTTAGAACAACCCATAATGGTCTTCATGGAACTACATCGGTTTGATCCTATCATTTACAGGTACATAGGCAGTTCGGGCTTCTACTCCCCCTGGTTGCAACCCTCCCCTTTAAAAAAAATTCACTCCCGATCTCATTAAAAACCAGCAATGGTAATGAGATGCAAAAAGTAGGCAAACCCCAGTCTTAGGTTAAGGGATCCTAAGGGGAAAAAAGGGATAAACATGCATTACACGTAATGAAAAGGGCATGGCGAAAACCTGTCTAGGCACTACGAGTAAAACAATCCATGAGCGACAAGATCAAATTTACACTGATCACAATGAAAACCAGTAATAACACTTTGATGCAAAAATTAAGCGAATCCCAGTCCCAGTGGGTAACCATTAGGGGTAAAAAAGGGACAAAATACCCAAAATCTCATAATCGAACTACGACCGGGCTTGATCCTATTCCAGGGTACGTAGGCAACCTGACATAACAAGATAGGCACAACCCCATCAACTCCCACTCTACATTCTCTTTTTGAGAATCATATCATTCCGTCTTATAACTACATGATACGTTTCTCAAATGGGGGGAGAAGAAGAAAAAAACTTGGACTTGCAAAACTTTAAAAGAGCATAAAAATGATGGAAATTAAAATTTCATTAATATGAGATGTTGCTACAAAGGGCATCCCGCCCTACCCCTTACATTACATTTTCAGTCTCTCCCGGAATTAGGACTACTAAAACCAAGGAGTTTTGCACGCAATGAAGGCAACACTTTTGCATTCACCTTTAAAGCATCGTTCGCTGCATTGACATCTAACTGTGCTACATTCAGGTTATGAATAGCTTCCTTGGACATTCCCTTACTCTGGTCAATTTCTGGGCTCATCAATTTGCCTCTGTAATGGTCCACCATAAATGGTTCAGTAAATAGAGTTTCTCACATGATAGACGAACCTCTTACAAGTTTCTAGGAGATTCATGACTTTGTGGAAGCGTTCCTTTAATGCCTCCATTTGTACCATTAACTCGTCGACATCCCTCACTAATGGCCGAATCTTGTTCAACACTCGGGTCTGCTGGGCAATTAGATCAGCCATTTTGATCTCTTCCTCCTAAAGGCATAGACGAACATCATGCTCCGGTCCTTTTAAAACCTTGATGTCCTTTGCCTTGCAAGGTTGGGACAAAGCATTAAGAAGTCACATGATCGTGCCTTTGAACTCGGAATTCTAAACACAGGCTTCTATACGATCCAGTGCATCCAAGATTTCTTGATGAACAAAAGGCATATCCACCTCCTCAGTAGATAGGCCAACTAAATGCCTAATCAGTGCATCACGCTCATGGCAAGCTATAGTGACTCTTGCCTCCACCTCCCCAGTTGCAGGTATCCTTATTACATCTGCAAAAGAAATCAATAGCATTAGGCTATGAGAACCAAAAAGATGGAGCATAAAATGAACAAAGGACTTAAGGAGTACCATGGTCAAAGAAAGGCTCATAACCCTCCCCCTTAGTTGAGGAGGACTCATCTCGCTTCACATGCAATCCGGACGGTTCTCCAACCTCAAGAATGCTGACAACCTTTCTTTTAGGAGCCATATTTGCGATGCAAGATGAAAGTATTCGTAAAGCTAATGGAATGAGAGAGGCAATAGCAGAAATCCTCTTATAAACATGAATGGAAGCAATCTTTCAGAAAAGGGCGTCTCATAAAAAGAATGAAGTGACGGATTCACCCATTGCAATGGTTTAAATTCAGTGCCACTTGAGCATCTTTTGTAAAGTGATAATCTGGCACCATTGACAGAGGGACCACATCAGCGCCATTTCAGGGGTGTATATATATATATATATATTTATATATATTGTCACGGTGTTTATCATAAACAGCGCAATACTTGAAGAGGCACACATGACTATGGTTTCTGATCTTTGACTCTTATAAAGTTACTCATATTCGGTTTTCATAATGCCAATGGATAATCACACTCAAACTTTAAAGTCAACCCATTTTGACCCTCATAATGTCATACAACATATGGCTCTTATAATGCCCATAGCGTTTATAGGCAATCCCATGATATCGGACTCGTATAACATCCATCGTGTCTGACTCTTACAAAGTCAAATAACATATGACTCTCATAATGTCTACTAAGCATGACTCTTATAATGTCAATCACATTCAACTCTTATAAAGTTGATCTTACTAAACTCTCATAATGTTGAGTAAAGAAAACAATTTAAAGAAAGAAGAGAGAAAGACAAGATAATAAAGGACAAAACATGGTCTTTTATTTCATCAAAAGTTCTTACATCCTACCCATTACATTATTTTGGGAAGGTGGAAATGAGGCATTTATATAAATTCTCTTCTTCAGTCAAGGAAGATTGAATTTGATCACCTCGTTTGACAAGCTCTTCATGAAGACGATCTATGTTGGAAGAAACTATAGAGATTCTGGATTCAAGAGCACTCCCCTCCATTGCTCTCACTTCTCGAGTAGTTGTGAGGGCCTCAATTCTAGCCTGGACCCTCATCAATTCCTCTTGGGCACCGGCCAAGGCATTATCTATTCTAGCCATTGAATCATAGACTTGGTCTAGC
>JAOXJP010233052.1:0-10374 GCA_025762735.1 Platanus orientalis | reverse complement strand
TTTCTTAGATTTGGTTAGGGTTTTCTATTTTTTTTTGTATTTGGCTTATAAATAAACTCAATGTAATGAAGAGGGATTGATTGATCAATAAAATTTATTCATTGAAATTTATTCTCTATTTAATTCTTGATATATTCTTTTAAGGAAAATCAGCAAGTCCTTGTTACTGGTATTTTCAGCTTCGAAAATCAACAGGTTCGTGGAAGATTGTCCCAATTTGTTGGTGAAATTCATCACCTACGCAGTCCCCTGCATCACAATCTCTCCAACACCACCCCCATACGAGAGCAGTTCATCTTTTCCATGCAACCCCATCTATCCATCTCTCTACTTTCAACTAGACGTTCAAATCACAAAAGGGTTGCTGCCTAAATCATAGAAGGGAACACCAACTGAAAACAAAATTGATTAATTATTTTTAATCCAACAAAACGGTTGTTTCCCCTCTTGCCGTTATATATCTCTCTCCACCCTTCTTTAGTTCGGTATAAAAAATCGAAGGGTTAGCTCGCCAGGCATGGGCTATTGTTTAGGCTATGACTCATTACAGTGACCCGGATGTTCTTTTCGAGGTTAGCTGCAGGTTGGGTGAAGCCATGGTGGGGCTGAATCTCAATGATACGAAGGTCGAGAGGTATGCCGACCAGTTGGAGTAGGCCTTGGAGAACACAAATGAATTAAGGTCGAGTTCTTGAAGGTGAGCTCGTTGATATATTGTTTTTGATTTCATCTATTGAATTGGTAGCCTTAGGAAATCTTTGGATTTACTTTCTTTTCCCTCTACACTTACAATAGTGAGGTTAGATGAATGATTTCTTCTGTGTTACTGAAGAATTGTTGTTATTTTTAAAAATTAATTCCATTCTGAAATAGATCTTCATTATTGATTATTCTGTTGTGGAGGGTTTCTCATCGAAGGTCATATTGATTATTGGTTTTTGATATACTAAGCACTGTCTCCTTTCTAATGGAAAATATTTGTTTTTGTGTGCTGTGAGTGCAGACCCTGAACTTTCAAAATTCAAAAAATATAGTGATCAGTGGATTAACTTCATTGAACAGTCAGATGTACCACATAGTTATCTATGGGTGCCAGAATGTGAAAATGCAAGGGTGACCATCAGGGATTTTGGCAACAGCCCCAACACTGATGGCATTCAAATGCAGATGTACCATCATAAACACTGCTATCATGACTGGGGACAACTGCATTTCTATCGGTCCAGGCACCACCTACCTGTGGATCGAGCATATTTTGGATGTTTCTTAACTGACCAATTGTATATGAGTTTATCAATAAGGTTTTTGTCATTAAATTTGAAAAATGTTTTTATTCTTTTGTGCAATTTAAACGAAAATTCAGATTAATTATACTTCTTGTTGTGATGATTTAGTCATTATTGTTGTAATTCATGCTTTCTATGTCTACATTTGACTGGGTTTGTAAGTCTGATTATTTGAGAATTCCTTGTTTTGAGACATAAAAAATTTATCAGCATGTGATTAGAGGTTGAGCTCTTTGGTTTTAATCAGGAAATTCAGACCAAGATCTTTAGTTTGGGAGACCAAGACCTATTGCGTTCAATAACATTGAGTTTGTGATAGAATTTTCAGTTTCTTGATGTGGTAAAAGTTAAGGTCTTTGGATTCACTATCTATTGTTTATCCTATAAGAGAAAAGAATGTGGAAAATCATATATTATTTACTTCTTTTTTGTGATAATTTTTTTTTATACATATGCTTATTCCTTCAATAATTTGACTAGATCAGTGTTGACTATCTAAAAGTCCATCATCAGTTTGTTGCAATCTGGGCCCACCAGAGTAGGATACCCATGGTTGTCTTCTTTGGATCAGAACTGCTGCTTTGAAACTCTTATGTTGGGATTGTCGTGATTGTAGTTCTTGTACAAGAGGACCGTTGGATTGGACTCTTTATCTCAGTGAACAGGTAATAGAAAATTGTTCAGAGAGGATTAATCAAAGGTTCTAATATGATGGTTTTGACATAAGAAGAACAACTAGCCGTGTGCTCTTCAAATGTGGCACTCATCCAGATTGGACCCCACCCAAGACCAAGACCAAAAGATAAATCTTACCCTGTTCTAATCAGAGATTAATGATGGACCATGCATGTAAAGCTTACCTTGCTTATTTTTTGGCTATTAACAAATTTGACATTCTTTTGTTTGAGTTATTCTTTATTGCACTTAGATTTTTACAATATAATTTGCATTTTAATTGCAGACAATAAGCTACATGGCTGAGTGTATTGTTGGGAATGGAACGTTTGGAGTTGTGTTATGGGTAAATTTTTTCTTCTTAGGCAAGGGAATGATTTTCTTGTCTCTGTGTTTTCCATGTCTAGTTCTGAATTTTTAGTTGACTGTAGGTCATGGTAGTACATTGAATTTGTTTTTGCTGCTTTGTTGTGGTTATGCAGGCCAAGTGTTTTGAGACAGGGTAAACAGTAGCAATAAAAAAGGTTCTTCAAGATAAGAGGTACAATAACTGGGAGTTGCAGACCCTGCGTCTTCTTGATCACCCAAATGTCATGTCACTAAAGCACTGTTTCTTTTCAACAACTGAAAAGCAAGAGCTTTATCTTAACTTGTTACTTGAATATGTTCCTGAGACTATTCATCATGTAATTAAACACTACAATAAGATGAATCAACGGATGCCACTGATATATGTGAAGCTTTATACTTATCAGGTTAGTGTTAATGTCTGCATACTAATGCTATGCTATAGTGTTATATATATGTGTGTGTGTGTGTGTGTGTGTGTGTGTGTGTGTGTGTTTGGGTTAAGATATTTGTTTGACTTTAGTTTACTCACTCAAGTTTACTTATATGGCAAGGATCTCCCCATTTGTCTTTAGAGGGTACTCATTTCTGGTCCTACAGTGTGACTTATCATGGTTTATTGTGGTACATAGTTATTTTCAATGCTTGTATTGGGGAAATACCTGATGGAGTGTAATATTTTGAGATTATGCTGCAAACCCTTCTTTAATAATTAAATTATCGTTTATTTTGGCTTGTGAAATTCTTTTTCATCACTCGTTATGAATATTTTTTTACTTTCTTTGTTCTTTGCCCCCCCCCCCCCCAAAGAAAAAAAGAGAACCGTTATTTTGATTACCAGTGGTTTTGCGTACTTTTACTGTGTTGTATGCCAATTCTTTTCTTCTTATTGAGCAATTGAGGTTAACTTTATATATTTTATTTTTCTGGGAAGATAGTAAATTGTGGTAATTTGATCTTTTGGAGATTCTATATTTGTTCATATTGGGAAGATTTGTAGGGCATTGGCTTACATTCATGGTAGTATTGGAGTTTGCAACAAGGACATCAAGCCTCAAAATCTTTTGGTATGTACTTTGGTGAATAACAAAAGTGCTATTCTCATGTCGTAAACATCTCTCGTAATCTGTTATTGATTTTAAGAATGAAGTAAAGCATAAAACTATTAATTGTACTTTTAAATTAATATAGATTCGATGACTTCAAATATATGTAAGAAGAAATTGAACTTATAGATTTGTTGATTTCACTTGTATGACAAGTGGAAATTGTTCTTAATGGCTTAGTTTTGTGTGTTCATTACTAGTGTATATATGAAGAGCACATTCTTTGATGTGATCAACTATGGTACTTTGTTTTGGGTTGTGTCATATCACAAATGGGATGGGTCTTAATGATTGTTTGTTGTTATCCTAACTTATCTGTTGTTGCTTGTAGTTTTGTAAAACCTGCTGGGAGAGAATGGTTGGTTGGCTGTTAAGTGTGAAAGTTTTACCTGGATGATACACGGTGAATCTTATCAGTGCAAGGAAGCCATTTTGCTGAGGTACCAGGTGCTTTAAAATGCAGGGGTGGCATTCACATTGAACCATGAGCACCTTACTAAATTTCTCAGTAATCTATTATCCCAATTTTCATTTTCTTGAGTTTGGGCTGAAGAAAATACATTGAATAGTAATTCTCTCAAAGTGTCAGGAATTTGAGTAACTGACTGCCAAAAAATGGAGAACTCTGCTTCAGCAACAGTGGGTGGTCATCCCCCCATGGCCTGCCAATGGTGTCCGAGCATCCTCCCATCTGGAATAGTGTGTATCCCAGTTTCTTTCCCAATTATGAGGTAATTTCTTCTCTATTGTCATCATTTTCTTAAATTTCTTAGCGTGAGTTGCATTGCACATGGCCACCATGAAAGGAGCACCTTGAATTTCATAAGTTACATCTCTGTGACATCTCTCCTGCCTTAAACTCATCTTGTTTTTGCATGAACTCCTTTGACACCGAAGGTGATATTGAGAGAAAGTCACTGATTGGAAGTAATGGAGACTAGTTGGTGTGACTGAGGGATGTTGATGGGAATCCGACCTTGGCTTTCCAGTTGAAGCCAAAGGTGAGGTGATCTATTGCTAAATTTCATTGAAGTTTGATTTGAACTCTACATATAGCTCTTAACTAAACCAATCAAAATAATTATGTAACATTCTAGTAAATTAGGATGTGACTTAGCTCCTCCAATGGCAATGCTTTAGGGATGGATTGACTTCTTTTGGTGCCTTGTCTTAAATTTAGATCTTATAAGTTTCTTTTGCTGGATTATTGCAGATGGTGGTATTAAGGGTCTCCATGCATTACAATGGTTGTTCAAGAAAATTTGAGAAACACATCTCAAAGATGGAAGGTATGTAAATCACTTGTTCATTTCAATAGATGTTCTCACAAAATCACTTAATTATAGGCTGGTAAGTGGTAATGAAGCTACTCTTTACCTCTTATGTGAGCATAATTGCCATTCTAAATGGTTTTGATCATTGCCATTCTAAATGACAGTGAGATTTGTTCTAGGAAAGTTGTTAAAATAAACTTAAGTCTTTTTCTATCAATTATATTTCACCAATATAACGGGAGTCTAATTCCTTTTGTTATTTTATCTCTAGGGACTATCATGACAATCTCAAAGGATTGATTAAAGCAATCTCCAATGCCTGATCGTTGGAAATTGGAGGGACCATCACAACAATCTCAAAGGATGGAGTGAAGCTATCTCCAATCCATGACAGTTGGAAATTGAAGGAAGGACTATCATTACAATCTCAAAGGATTGAGGGAAGCCATTTTCAATGCTTAGCAGTTGGAAATTGAAGTAGATTTTTGCAACCGGTTTTGTTTTTGGAAGTTAGTAGAGAGTATAGACGTGCAGGGGGAGATGGTTTAGGGACCATATGAGTCATGACTATATGAGTTTGTAGATATCAGTAGAGGGGTTGTTAGTTTATCAATATGTATTTTAATTTTTTTGGAATATTAAAAGTTGAATGTGAAACATTTAAGCTTTAATCAATGTTACTTATAAGGAAATCAATCAATTAATTGTCACCCCTAATGTTTTTCTTGGTTTGTTGTGGTTTCATTCTGATTCCCCAAGCAAAATTGAAATTAGGGGCATGGTAGATATTAATATTAAATATAGTTTATATATTTGCTTTTGTTGGCAACTAGAAAGTTGACGCTATTAGTAAAACTTTTTGTGTCAACTAAAATTGCCACAAAAGCGGTCGAGTTGATGGGAAAAGTATTATTTTTTCCATTGTTTTTTTTCCATTGTTTTTTCCGTCATGCGACAAAAAGTTGACAGAAAAAGTTTTTTTGCGCCAACTAAAAGTTGACACCAAAAGCTTCTAGTTGGCAAAAAGTCTTCTTTTTTATCCGGTGACCCACTCAGTTGATGCATTTTTTGCGTCATGACTTACTGCGTCAGACTACATCAACTAAAAGTTGACTGAAAATGGTTTTTTTTGTGTCAACTATTTATTTTTCACGTCAACCAAAAAACCTTCTTTCTTGTAGTGTGAGAAAGATAAGAGCAACAAACATGGTGGAAGATTTTCTAGTATTCAAGATCATAGGAAGATCCACCATTACCAATGTACCACCCCGATCCATAAAGTCAATCAGAAGATGGGAAGAATTTTGGACCATCTCTATTGACAGATAGGTCCTGAAAGAAACGAAAACTTTGAACAAATGAAACTATAAACTACTTGTAATCATGAGACAAGAACTAGTCAGAGGGAGGAGGTCTGAGAGAACAAGCCTCAAGATCAAGAAAATACTCATAGATCCACCATTGAATGAGCCACAGTGAATTAGTGCAGCTATGAAGATTCTTTGTAGAAAGATTGTTTAAACCTGTATACAAAAGAGAAAGGAAGAAGGTCCCATGGCAAGCCTTTTGCCACCCACAAGGGAAACAACAACTACATTGTATTTCTTCATCATGCCACTCGAAGGAACGTAAACAACATATCTACAAAGCTAGTATAGGAGGAATGCGCAGTGTTCTTGAGAAGAAACATCTTCTGTGTTCTTCTGCTCCTTCGAGATGAATTTATTGTAGGAGTCTCGAGTATTAGAAGTGTCAAAAACAGGGTCGGTGGAAGAATGAGCCAAATTAGCATAAATAATTTCTCTATGCAGAGGAAGAAGGGTCAAAGAGGAAACATCCAAAAGAGTTGGGCCATCAGACCACAACCAAAGAGGTAAGCATTGGAGGCAGTACCCCAGAAACATACTATTGCTTGAACCTCCATGTTCATAGGGATTGAGTATTTACAGAGCTGGATAAGTTCTAGGATTCCTAATTCTTCCCAGATTCCACTATAAAAGGGTTGGACTTTAGCTACCTTTTCAAGCCATTGGCGATAAGTCTTTGGCCAAGACTTTAATGACTGGTTTTTATTCCATTTTAACCCGTTTAAAGAATCAGAAGCTAAAAGAAGAGACCCATATTTGTTATGCAGATATAACTCATCTAATGAAGGAGGAGAAGAAAAGAAAGCAAGACCAAGTGCGAGAGATTTCATGATCAGGTTGAGAAATACATGCTTAGAATAATGGGAGTGTCTGATGATGCTCTCTATGGTAGAAGCATGAAAGTTCTGGATGAAGATGAGTGGCAAACGAGGACTCCATTATTGAACTAAGAGTTTATCAGAAAAAGATGAAGAAGAAAAAGATATTCAAATGAAGAAATAAAAAGGGAAGACAGATACTTATAAAAGAAAGCAATGATGATGCAAAATGAAAATCGAGGGAAATCCCTCAAAGAACATAAGAGATTGACAAAAAAGAAGAGGGAAAGGTTTATGCACGGAAGAACTAATGGAGAGATTACATGTGTCCCAGATTGGAAAATGTGTGAAGAAGTTGTGGGTCCAAGAAGCTGAACTGCTCAAATTATTCCAAATCTATAAAATTCAAAATGACAGTGGGGGATTGTTTACAACATAAAATTACTGCTAGAAAATAATGGTTGAGATCAAGCCACATGGAAACATCAGGAGAAAGATCATGATGAAATATGATTGGTGAAAGAAGGAAAGGTAGTAATGTATTACAAATTTCCTGTCAGTGGTGGAATTCAAACTTCGAAAGGAAAATTGATGACTATAATAGATGGTGTGTTTTTATTGGAGGAATTTCTTAAAGACAGTTATTGAAAAAAGATGGAGAAAGATAATTGGTGGAATTTAAGTCAAAAAGGTGCAACAGTTAGTTCGACAAGTGGTGGAAGATTATTAGAATAATCTATAAAAACAGGTGTAAGCAAGAAATATAGACATTTAGGGCGTGGGCCTCTATTTTTGCACGATGGGTAAATCCCTTTGGAAAGAGACTTAACTATCGTAAGAAAAATCTCATGTAGATTAGGAGTCGCCACCATCCTTTTTAAAGATGTGGATTAACATCAGTTTTGAAATAGTTTCAAATGTTTCACTCCATGTTGAACTAGTCAACCTGTAGAGATTCTAGGTAAAAGGTTCGAGTATGAGTTGGGGAAGGTATTAGGCATCCCGCCTCATCCACTTTCGCGGTTCCTTACTTTAAACTCGTTATAATTTAATGGTCAACCCGGTTTATTAATCTATTCATCCCATTCATTGTCTTTTATCTCATTTTATTGAGATCAATGAATCTATATACTATTTCTGTCGAAAATTCAGCAGCATAACAACTGTAATATGGACCCTTGGGGATGAATAGTAATCCTCATGTTACTTTATTTAATCACATGGAAATTCATAGTATAAATATCACTTCAAATACATGTTAATTCATCCACAACATCATTGTTGTTCACCAACAACTCCTTATCCATCTACCATTTATATTCATCAAATTTACATGTACAATTTAGGTAGAATGAACTAAGATATCCAAATATAATAAATAACTCACCAAGGTCCAAAAATAAATATACACAAAACCTCAAATTAAATGAACTAAGCTACTATGTGTAAGTTGAGGCTCCCAAGTAGTCATTTACTTGCTGAGTCACAGGTACATCATCACCACATATCCAAGGCCTTTGGATATGCCGATCCATGCTATTTTACTATAATCTAACTCCGTCCAAGGGCATAGCTGGACTACGATCTCTAGCTATCCCCTTTTTATGAGGCTACATCATTATGACTGCATAGCCCCAGCATCTAGATATTTCTTGCTACGTCCGACTCAAACACGAGCAAAGTTGCATTGACACCCTATAAATAAGGCCTCCAAACATCTCCTGCATATAAAAAGGTTTATAATCAATATAATCTTCTACCTAAAGGAATGAGAATAAACTCATATGATTAAGTTAAAGAACGTACCCTTTTTTATGCTTCTCACATAACCAAGAAAGACACAAGAGATTAGCAGCACCAAATAAAGAGGTGACACTTATTATTATTTAGAATCATAAACTTCAATGATAAGCATGCATCAAAGAAACAAGGCATGCCAGCTTTGTTCATCATACTTGGACTTATATCATTTTATTGATTATCTGTAGGCATAATTTGTCATAGTGGACACTTACTACCAGCCAATAATGGTTTCACAAAGAGGAGTAGAAGGTTACCTATATAAAATAAATCAGCCAAAGTAACTCATGCCTAACTTACCGATGTCCATGCAAAAGAGAACTAAGGGGATTCTCATTTATACAGGGCCCAAACATGTCGCTACCTAAATATACAAAATAACAAAAGGATTTAGCTATGGAATTGAGGTTTAATTTAAATGATTTTTATCTAGCCTAATGTTACACATCTAAGTAAACCTTTGTGTAAAGATGGGACAATATGTTAGATGCACCTTCGTAACATAGAGAAAAATAGGCATGCTATGAATCAGAGGAATCTGAGTTATATTTGTAGCTTGATTCATGAAGTAATTTAAATAAGTTGGAATTTAAAATATAAAAAAAAGGATCAATAACATGTAAGAGGTGTCTCATTTCATCTATTCAGCAATATAATGTTCAAAGGAATTCACCATGTGTCATTCAACGGAGTGTAAACAGGTCTAACCTGAAGTAACCTCAAATTGCACTAAAGCACACGTCTTAGCAAGCACTTCAAAGTGCACTATAACCCTGCATGCACCTCTTACTTCAATTAACCAAACTAAAAGTTATATGTCTATAGAAATGAAAAGTCAATGTAATCAAACAAGGCCAAATACAAGTCAATGTGACAAAAGGTACACTTTTAACTTTCACGTCAGGTGTATTAGGAGAACACTGTAAGATGGCAAACTAGTTCAAATATTAGGATCCAAAATATTCCAAAAAAAATGTTGAACTAAAATTATACCCAAAATATCTAGAAAGTACCTAACAATTTTTAGTACTACAACACCTATAGATATGAAGGCAGCAGGCCCATGAGTGTGGTATTCTCTAGTTGATTACATGCTTACCAATGAGACGGCAAAAAAAATATGTTACTCACTATGTACCTCTAGATTGTCAAGCACCAAGTGAAAAGCTTGTTCAGTGATCAAAATAAGAATAAAATTCATGCCATGGATCCACACTACAATTTAGCAAAAGAATAAAGGAGCTAAAATTTGACTACAGAAAAAAAAAAATTTATTACAAGACAACTAATTACAAGTTCAAACAAGATGTTACCTAAATGGACCACGCAAAAGGCACATGCACAAGCCTTGAGTCCCAAAAATCCTGAGGTGCTGGCTTCTATCCAGTATCAATTGTTGAGACTAAAGTTGTTGTTACACCTTTCCTTGCAACTCGGGGTCTAGACATTTACTCTGTTTTTTGGGGGTTTTCTACCTAGAATGCTTAAAGATACCAAGGCTAAGGTGCTCATTGTATCATGTAGCTTGCCTGCTCTCTCATTAGGGGGTGGAAGCAAAGTGTCCACCATGCCCCCTTTTTTAAATTAATAAAAAATAAATAAAAGGAGAAAAGATATAAGTCCTGAAAATCATTATTGAATCAAAACAATAATAATAATAATAATTATTATTATTATTATTATTATTTTATATATATATA
>JAOXJP010233051.1:0-24416 GCA_025762735.1 Platanus orientalis | reverse complement strand
AAATTTCCTTTTAAAATTTTTGGCATTCTTTTTGTAAAACTTTCTAAAGCCCTTTGTGATGAAGGCAACTTCATCATAAAAATTTTCTTTTGGGCTTGATAGCTCTTCTACCTTGAGTGCTACTCTCTTATTTTTGACACTTGGTTTAAGTGTCATCTTGAAGGTTTGTAGAGACTCCACTAGTTCTTCCACAACTAGTGTGTCTATGTCTTTGCTCTCCTCTATAGCAGTGACCTTTGTTCTAAATCTTTCAGAAAGTAATCTAAGTACCTTTCTTACTATGGCTTCCAAATTAAGTGGATCTCCAAGTCCCGCCTTGGAGTTCATAAGGTTTTGAAATCTTGTATAAAAATCAATGAATTGTTCATCTTTTTCCATCCTAAGTTCTTTGAACTTAGTGGTAAGCATTTGAAGTTTAGACTTCTTGACGACATTAGTACCTTCATGGGTTACTTCTAATAAGCCCCATGCTTTTTGAGCCGTGGTGAGAGAGAAATTCTCCTAAACTTTGACTAACCGCACAAAAGATGGCATTCAATGCCTTATAGTTGGCAGTGTGGGCTTTCCTTTGGGGTTCATCCCAATCACTTTCCAATGTTGTCGGTCTTTTCCAACCTTGTTAGATTGGAAATGTACTCATCCAGATTTTCTAATAAGGATACTTATTCCCATCAAAGAATGAGGATTTTGTGATTGAGTATGCTTTTTTCAGATTGGCCAGTTTGACTTAAACTCTAGGAATTAGATCTTTCCACTCAGGTTGTTAAACCATATAAGAGCAGGCTATGCTCTGATACCAATTGAAAGTTCGGTTTTAATCCTAAAGGGGGTTGAATAGGATTTATAAAAAATTCTTTTAATTAAACCCCTACTTAAAATTCCAAATTTAGATGTTATTATAGTTCTTGGAATTTAATGCACATTAAAATATAGTTCAACTATCACAAGTGCAATGCAATGGAAAATCTTAATTTTAATCTTTCAATTAATTTAAATTACAAATATGAAAAATCATATGGAAGATGCTAAGCATGGCATGTAAAGGAAAAGAGAAAAGATAATTCACACACACAACACAATATTTGTAGTGGTTCGGCATTCAGGCCTACATCCACTTTCAAAGCTCACTACTAAGATATCAAATTTTATTTAAATTAAAGTACATTTACAATTAAGGTTAAAATTCAAAAACTTATCTACTTGTATAAGTAAGCTTTACTCCTGGTGTCTCCAATGGGAGCTATGTCAATTCCTGGTGTCTCCGATGGGAATGATCTATACCCAGTGTCTCCAGCGGGTATGGTCTACACCCAGTGTCTCCAGTGGGTGCTAAGGTTTAAAGAAATAAATGAGCTCAATACAAATTACCTCTCAAGGCTTGTGTGTTGCTTGTTACACATGAAGGTGGTTGCTCCTTTGTTGAGATAATATACCATAACTTCCACCAAGCTCCCAAGTGATGCTTTTTTGCTTCTTAGAGCTTCACCCAAGGGTTTACTTGTTTCCCTCTTCATGTTCTTCAAATGGAGAGTGCTAGGGAAGCACTTAAATGGATTCTTGATCTTCAATAGATGCTCATTAATGGAGCCAACTTGGTTGTTGGAAAGATTGAATGCCATGCTTTGTCAAAGATCTCTTCTCTTTGTTTTTGGTATATTCTTTGTGTGTTAGAGAGCTTATTTGAGCCTCTCTTATACTTATAGGGGACAAGCTTAGTCGTGCACCCTTGATTTGGCATCTTTTCCAATGGTAAAAAAATCACAGACATTGAATTTATATTTTAATTTTTGTGATTTTGGATCGATCCGACTATATCGGATTGATCTAGTGTCTCAATCTAAGACACCTGATCCTTGCCAAATATATCTGGTAAGTAACGAATTGATCCACTAAGTGCGGATTGATATGACCCCCCCAAATCGATCCGGTTCCCCTATTTTTTCTGCCATTTTGCCTTGAACCTACTCCTAAACACTTGGGAACCTATATAGGTGGCATGGGTTAGTTCATCAAGCCATATAAAAGTCTTTTTTCATTTTAGCCTTTGTTTATCATGATATATACCTTCATATACTTTTCTTGATCTTGATGAAGGTTGTGTTTTCAAGTCTTGAACCTTAGCAACTTGGGAACGGATCCATCCTTGGCTTCAAGTACTTGGAGCATGACTTCCTTCTTGGAACCCAAGGGCACTTGATGATTACAGACATGACTAAGATATGTAATGTGCTCATTCCATGTCTAATCTACCACTCCATGTATTTTACAATCTATGGAATTAATAATTTACATCAACACTATAAAGCGTACTAATCTGAAAATAATGCATATGGGTTAGTCAATGGCTCACAAATTATAATAGAAAACACACCGGAAGAGGCCAAGACTTAGCATAATTTTTTAAAAAATTTTTGCTTTTCAAAACACTTTTCTAAAATATACTTTGTTGAAAGCTAAATTTAACCTTTTAAAACAAAACTTATATTAAATTACAGAAATCAAAACTTTCACATGCAGATGCTTATAGAACAAACATAACTTATCTTATACTTAACTTATTATTTTAGTTCATACAAACACACATTTTTACACATAAGCCTGTTACACCTATGGTTCACATACTTACCTAACTTTTCCAAATTTCTTAATTTTCTTCTTCATCCATATGCTTATAATCATTTTAAACTTTCTTTTCACATGGAATCCTTAAAGGATCTTCAAACACTTGGACTCATTCAAGAGTTTCAAACATTCTCACATTCCAATTTCTTTCACACTTAGATCTCTAAACTTCTATAAACATAACTTAATACTCTTAATCCATCTTGCAGTCTTATATTCTATACCTATGACCCGGGTTATAGAATTCCTACCATATAGTGTTGTCACAAGCCCACATACCAACCTGTAGGCAGGTTATCAAAAACCCACATACAACCTGTACGCAGGTTGTCATAAGCCCACATACCAACCTATAGGCAGGTTATCACAAGTCCACATACCAACCTATAGGTAGGTTATCACAAGCCTTCATATGAACTTGAAAGATAGGTTATTACAATTACAACGGGTATTCATTCTTTAAACCTTCTTGGGTCTTAACACAATCATATCACATCTCACATACACAAGTCCACATATAAACTTATTGAGCATGTTCACATTACTAACATAAGCCTACATATAAACTTGTTGGACGGGTTTTCACAACACTAACATAAGCCCAGATATTGTTCATTATGACCTACATTAACATTAATTTAATATTGTTCATTATTAAACACAATATTTAATATTGTTCATTATGACCTACACTTCAATCCATAAGGATTTTTTCAACTGAACATATGTGCATGTCTTTCTTCTAAACACAACTCACTTTCTTAGGTTCCTACAATGGCACTTCACATTACCTTAATCATCAAGAGCTCTATACACAATCACATGCATAACACATAGTACAACACATCACAAAATTTATCATATTACAATCTATCACATATCTTTACAAAAGTATGCATGAATTCATGTCTTTCTTTCTAACAAAACTTATCTGTCAAAATCCTTTATTTTCTTTTTCCAAACTTATATTTTCTTTCATAAAAATATATACTCAATACATGCTTCACAAAATAGAGAGTTTTCTTGGCCATCTAAGCACATCTATGAATAGTTAAATTTCTAAAATCATGAATGATGTTGATACTTGCAGAAAAATATGAATGGCATGGTACATCCTTATCAAAACGTAAAGGAACTAAGCATAGATTCTTATACATATTAATCAAACATGGCCAACATGTAGCTTTAATCATTAATCTTAACAACATTAGATGAACTAAGCATGCAAAACAAAATATTTAAGAACACTTAAGAACTTATCTAGTGCAAATTTGAGATCAAAACATATAGAGATTTCAAAACATATAACCCCTTTTTAAAGCAGTGGTTTCGAGAACTTAGATGGATCAAAATTGAAGAAAAATAGTTACAGTACTTTGAAAAATAGAGATCAAATCATCAATGAACCTAGAATCATTGAAAAACAAAGCATAGTTTACTTGGGTTATTACAAAACAAAAATCCCTTTTGAAAGCAATGAATCATTCATTTAAAACCATTCAAAATTAGAGTAGAAACAATTTAGATCTCTATAAAAATAGAAGATAAGCAATCTAAGATCCTAAGAATTATGAAAACAAATATGTCTTGTAGTGTTATTTGCAGATAATCAAAACTCAGCTTTCTTAACTAAAAATAGGAAAACAAACATGGTTTTGCATCATTACTTACACAAATTTCTTATCAAAATACTTCTAAGAACCTTAAGAAACAAGAAAACATGTATTTTTTTCAAAGTTACTTGCCTCTAGTTGCAAAAAATTGGATTCCCCAAGCTTGTTGTGCTCTTCCCTCTTTTCTTCTTCCAAAATCCTCAAAGTTTCCTTTAAACCCTAGCTCTTCCTTTGATTTTCTTCCTCTCATTCTTTATTTATGTTTTTCTATCAATTATGCTAAGTTCCATCACTTATATAGAGCTAAGAGAAGTTCTAATGCATTTGGGGAAATTCTAAAAATGAAACCTAGCAAAAATCAATGTTTATAAAAAAATTTCGCCCTAGGTGATAGATCGGGCTGCATAGACCGGATCCATCAGTCTACCCCAATCCTTTGATCCCCCTAGGCCTCATCCATTGGAATACCCCTGATCCATGGAACTCCTATGGATGGATCCATTGGGGGTCCTCCCGATCGATCGGCTTAGGCTGAAGGAATTTCTTTTTGTTTTTTTATTTTTTTTACTTCTAACCCTCTTGCACTTAAAGATCTATAACTTTTTCATTTGACAGTAGAATCACTTTCCATTTGTTTCATTAGAATCTAAACTATAAGACTTTTCCACTGACATAAAGAGTGCTCACTATTCTTCCTAGGTTAGTGCATATTTATCTCTAAAGTTGGTCAAGTTTTTAGCGTTTTCAATATGCACTCAAATTGTACTAAGTGTGTGTATTCTAGGTGTAGGGTGTCACACAAGCAATGGGAGTTGTGAGTAGTTTCATGAACATAACCGAAAGGATGCATTAGAAATCAATTAACTAGGTCTTAAGATACTTACAATGGACCACTAACACAACCTTGAGTTTTTAAGGGAAGGAAGTACAACTACAAAGAGATGCAAACTCAGACTTGTCAGGTGATAAAAACAAGAGGAGGAGTACAATAGGGTCTGTATTTACCTTGGAAGATATAATATTTATTTAGATATCTCAACTATAGAAGATAGTTGTGCTTTTCTCATTGAAAGCGGAATATATTGCAGAGATAAAGGCTAGCAAGGAACTGATTTGGTTAAAAAAACATGATGGAAGAGTTGGGAAGGGAGCAAGAGAACAACAAACTATTCAGTAATAGTCAGGGCACTATTTATCTTGTAAAGAATTCAGAATTTCATGCATAGACCAAGCACATTGACAAGAGGTACCACTTCATATGATCTCTCTTGGATGAATAAGTGCCGAAGTTGGGAAAGGTCCAAATGGATGAAAATCTAGCAAATATGCTAACTAAGGTGGTGGTGGTTCAGAAACTAGATATTTGCAAAGCTCTAGTTGGTTTTCATGACTATAAATGAAAAAGAAGAGCCACAAAAGATTCATGGATAGGAAGGGATCTCATCACAGGTGGAAAAGCTAAACAACGAGGAGGTCATCAGTCTCCAAGGGCCCTGAACTGATCCAACATAGCCAGACTGCCAACATTAAGTGGATCAATTAGGGTACACTCATGGATTGCACATATGGAACACCAGAGAGTTGGTGGTCTAATCCAACTTTTGGGTTGGACCAATCTGACCTAGGCCTTGGACCAATCCGACGGCAGAAATCCAATTGCAATTGGAAATAAAAGGTCTATGGAGAAAGCGGATTCTTACCAAGTTTGATCTCTATGATATATAAAATGTCTCTATTATCATTTAGGGTTAAGAATAGAGAAAATATTGTGAGAAAATAGTGGGTTGTGAGATGTTGAAAGAGAACTCTTGCATTCTTCTAAAGATAGTGAAGTTTTTTTTGTGGTTCAGTGGTTTTTTCTCAACTTGGGATTTTTCACATAAATCTTGTATTTTGTGTTGTGCTTGTTGTTTAATTTATTTTGTTCTTTGATTAATATTGCTTTTATCTTGTTTGGTTGATTGATAAGCTTTTGGCATAATCCCCCCAACATAAACTTCAAAATTGAACATCAAAAACAAAAGTTACAACCGTTTAAAGTTTAGGCCCAATTTTGACCTCTTATGATTGATGTATTTTGTGGACCACCGGTTTACAATTTACTACATTGCATCATAAATCCTTGCAAATGAGAATCCCGAGGACAGGTCCGACAGGATCCAATACTCAAGTTCCAAATTACAACTGAACATAACATTAGCACCTCACGTATGTGTTTTCTTAGTAAGAGGGGAAGATGGGTGTTAATGATCAGCAAGGAGTAAGGACAACGGGGGCCTGCACTCAAGCATAACAATTCATTGATCGTGCCTCCCGGTTTGCTGTCTTCTACCTGCTGGCACGTGATTGGGAGTCCTTCTGTCGGTGTTTTTAGGAGTTCTACGTCATTTAAGGTCATTTCTTCATCTTTCCTTTCTTTCAGTCCCCACCAACACACCATGTGCTTCACCTTATATCTTTAACCCTCTTGCTCCTTTACAAGAAAAGAATCTTTCTTTTAAATGAATTGGAGAGAGGGAGAGAGAGAAGCACGTGCTGTTCTAATCATGGAGGTTCTTCTGGCACCGCATGTGCATCAATCACCACAGCCCACTTCCTATTATTCCTCCTCTAATCCTCCTCAAACTTATCTAAAAGCTGTATTCTCTCTTCCTCTATATGCCTTCACCAACCTTTCTCTATATTGTCAATTCCCTTTAATGTGGAGAGGAAACTCAACAGTAGTCGATGCAGCGTATGCAGAGATGAGCAGTTCAGCACCTTGCACTCAATCATGGTAAATAATCTAACAACTGCTGATCTACCTTCCATCACTCAGTGCCTGCTATTGAATTATTGATTCTTTTTGGCTTCTAAAAGGTCCATTAGTGAGGACTCGTTGAGAAGGTACGTGCATTTCGCGAGTGAGAGCTGCATACAGGAGCTTCTGTCTGCTTCGGACTCGAACAGAGTTGGGAATGGAAACGATGGCTGGAAGGTTCTTGCACTTGACAATGGCGCTGAGATATCAAAGCGTCGGTCAGGTTCACTTCACATCTTCCGTAGCCGCTGGTTGCTCAGAACAGTCTCACCCCAACAGTTTATCACCGTAGCCACTGCCATCGATGCTGCAAAGGTGAATTTTGGTCTTTTCTTGCAATAATTTAGTTTGGAAAGAGTTTCAAGCTTTCAAATTACTCTAGCTTGCCAAGCACAAAATTTTTAATTAAGAATTTTTTATTTTATTTTTGGTGTAGAACTCTTTCTCCCTTCACATGCAAATTTTAGCTACCATAGTCTATTAGTAACTAGCATCATCATCATCATCATCTAATTAAGATTTGAGTCACTGCTTAAACACCCCAAGATTTTTGTGAGTTTTAAAGGGGATTGAATTCAATTCTTCAAGAAAATACAATTTTGGTCCCTAAGCTCACATATAAAAGACACTTAATTTGCTGTCACGGTCGGAGGGAGGCAAGTTGTTCATACGTCAATATATAAATAAGCAGGCATGTGTACAATGGGACCCTTCATATATTGCTCTTACTATGTATATTAACAATTGGACCTTTCATATATCGCTGTTACTATGGGCATTAATTCTTACTTTTGTTCCTTTTTTATTTTTTATTTTTATTTTATCACAAGCAATGGGACCCTGATCTGGTAGAGGCCAAGTACATAAAGGATCTCAATGATAATCTCAGCATCATCCGTCTGAGGTTCGGAGACAGCTCAAAACCCCTATTCAAGAACAGAGAATTCATCGTCTACGAGAGACGTGAAACCATGGATGATGGGACCCTGGTATATATGTAGTGGAAAACTACCAAGAATTATGTAATTAGCTAAGTAGTTATTTGGTTTATAAATGAATTCCCTTTTAACTTCTTAGCCATCAAAATGTTCAAACTATGGAAAGTTTAATTGGGGTTGCAGGTAGTTGCTGTTGCTTCGCTACCGAAGCAGATCGCTGCCGGATTACACCCAAAGAGGCATAACGGGATCCGAGGACTGTTGCTGCAGTCGGGATGGGTGGTGGAGAAGCTGGAAGATGATTCTTGTATGGTAACTTATGTTGTTCAGGTGATTAACTACTTGACACTGGTTTAAACAGAAAATACTTGTTTCCTGTCTGCATACAATGTTATTCATCTCAAACAGAAAAGAAATTAAAAAATTGACTAACACTTGTGATCGGCCTTCCTTTTCACATCCAGTTGGACCCTGCGGGATGGCTGCCCAAGTGCTTTGTGAATCGACTCAACACGAAGTTGGTCATGATCATTGACAACCTTAGGAAGCTAGCGCAAACTTAATTGTCCAATCAATAATAACATCTGATGAATTGTTTATGATTGGGAAATAGTGACAGCAATAATAGTAATGGTAGTAAATATGATAATTTAATATTATTGTTTTCCTCTCTGCAGTAATAATAGTGAATACTCTCTCTCTCTCTCTCTCTCTCTCTCTCTCTCTCTCTCACTCTCTCTCTCTCTCTCGTTAATTTTCTGGATGGAGAAACAAATAGGAGGAACTTCAAATGCAATTGCGGACAATCACACAATGTACTTGAACAATTTTGCTCAATTTAGTAGCTCACAAAATCGTTCATTCTCACAGTCATTTGCGTATTGGCATTCGTCCACTAGCATTCGCGCACAAGCTTGTGCTACTATCATTTGCACACACAAGTACTTCGCATTCGCAAGCTGTAGACAGTTCATTTGTGCACTTTTCACTGGGTCATTCGCGCACCTTGATCTTGGTCATTCGCGCACAGGACTTGGTCATTCACGCACTCCAACTTAAAATTCAAACTTAAGTTTTCTTAAAGTATGTTTTAATATCGATTCATCTGATACAAAGAAGGTGCCATTTTCGTGTTTCTTGAAGATAGTTGGGGCCTCCCAGTATTGTGCAATGGATTCATCCATGCTAACTTTGGGATACAATCTCGCTTGGGTAAAACTCTCGTCTCTCTAGGGAGTCACACTCTCCAGCAGAGACGAATAAACATTTTTGGTTACTTAAAGTCTGGGGTTACTGTGTCTTAGTTTTATCAAAATTTTGGCAGAGTAACGTTTCCATTAGTGCTCGAATAAATATGATGCTCAAGATTCGTGGTGCATTTTCACAACACCAAGATCAAGACAACTCAACTCCTTGAGATAGACAAGTCTCTCAAAAGAGATTGCACTCTCATAAGAAGTGAAGATTGGAGACCTCAATGCCAAAACTGAGTTCTCAACAATCGCAGTGAAGGTGAAGACTGGAGACCTCAAGGCTGAAGCCAAGTTCTCAACAGTCAAGGGCAACAACCAATGAAGGGGATGGAGAATGTGGTGAATAACAAGAATAAGAAGTGAAGAGAATGAGAGTCCATGAGGTAAGAAGCTCTCAGTCGTGGAGCTAGGTTTGGTTCTTCAGGGATGAGGTCCTTGGTAGCAGCATCCACTCTTTCACCCACATGTTTTTGGTTCACTCACTTCCTCTCTATCCTCATCCTTAGCTAACTCATGCTCCTCTCCTTTTCAAACTCTCTTCGAAAACACCCAAGTAACCCACCCCTCTTCCATGTTCATCAAATATATAGAGGGGAAGAGAGAGTCATGAGTCTTAACTCCCAGGTCATTTGCTAGCCCATGGTAGATGGTCCAACTGTGTTGACCACTTCAATGCTTTAATCGTTGTGTGCAACAAAGGTTTTCAAGGTTTTAGAATGCATGCAGCTGGGGTTAGGACCAATGAAAAGTTTGGAGCTTAAAGAGGAAAGGTTATAGGAGGGAAGCAAGGCAAGCAGGCTAGTGATTCCATTCTCCTAGGCTTTCACTAAAGTAGAAATCAATTGAAAAGAAGGTCTACGATTGCTCTATTTTCCACTTTGGAAAATAGGGTATCCGCAGGCCCTTAACTCATTTAAAATATTCAACAATCCCCCACTTATTTTAAACAATAATTTAGTGGTTTTATAACAGGCTTTAAGTGAGGTCCCCATGCATAAGTAAAGGTGGCATTAGTGTAGACAAACATTAACATGTCCGAATTATGTCGGTGGATAAATCCTTGAACTGAGTTTTCTGACAGCCAAGACTTGTCACACACATAGTCCTCCTAGCAAGGTTTTACTCATTTTTACAATTAGATTAGCATTTAAGGTCTTGTTATACCCAGGTTTATTAAAGTGCTCTAAAGACAACCTAGGCCTCATAGGAAGTGACTAGCTTCCACACTTAGATAGGTGTGTTTTCTATCAATAGCTTTCTCAAGCCCCAACCCAATTGGGTATATAGAACTCATTAAGAGATTTGCATTCTCATCCTCCATCATCTATGAGGTTAACTCACAGGTAACAAGGACATGTTCTACAGGAAATACCTTCTGTAAGAACCACACATTTCATCTACAAGAATTGCATTTGTAGGCTCACCATAGGAAGGGACACCTTTCATTGATTAAAATTTGTTCTTACAAGTGGGTGATACATTTGACATGTTTTCCCATTGAACCTTAAGCCGTCAAGTAGGTTTCCCATTGAACCTTGAATAGTCAGGTTGGGTGTCTAGTTGAAATATACCTTATAGGCTTTCTAGTCCCATTCCCCTCAATGTATTGGAGGTTAACTCCTTGCTCAGGTATATTGAGAGCGGGTCTAGCAAGTTATCCTTGGACTTCGTATATTATACGGCCACAATGTCATTAGCGATAAGACCCTTCACATGATTGTGCTTCAAGTCTACGGTCCTGAATTTCCCATTATAATTCTTGTTGTCCACCTTAAAGTAGCTTGATTATCACAGTAGATGGTTAAGGCCAGTATAGGCTAGTCCCATATCGGTACATCTACCAAAACATTTCTTAACCACTTTGCCTTTTCTCCCATTGAAGACAGGGCTACAAACTCTGACTCCATTGAAGAATAGGTCAAACACAATTGTCTTTTGGATTTCCAAAAGATCATACATTCTGCTAAAGTGAAATTCTAAGTAATCACAGATTTGGAATCATCTGGATCAGAGTTCTAAGTAGCATCACTGTGTCCTTTGACAACAGCGGGATTCTTGATGTAGCGAATTCCATAGTTCATGGTTCCTTTCAGATACCATAGAACCATATACAATGCATTCTAGAGTATATTCCCAGTGTTGCTAGTATATCTACTAAGCATCCCTACTGCAAAGGCGATATCAGGCCGAGTGCAGTACATAGAGTACATTAACCAGCCAATAATCTGTGAGTATATATATTGTGATACTCGACTCCCTGTGTTGTTCATCAACTTAAAGTTGGGATTCACTGGGGTAGATGCTGAAACGGTCTCAAGCATATCGAACATCTTAAGTACCTTCTCAATGTAGCTCTTGATTGTGATATCACAATGCCTTTATCATCTAGAATGATTTTAATTCCAAGAATCAGTTCAACACTAGGTCTTTCATGTCAAGCACAGATGACAGAAACCTCTTTGTGTCATTAACATAGTATTCATTAGTCCGAAGATGAGCATGTCATCCACATAGAGACTGATGATCGCACATGACTCTACCTTGGTCTTGGAGTAAATGCACATGTATCCATCATTGGATGTAAATCCATTACTGATGAAAGTCTGTCTAAACTTGTTGTGCCATTACTTAGGTGTTTGCTTCAATCTGTATAAGGATCTTATTAGCTTGCACACTTTCTTCTCTTGTCCAATCATAATATATCCTTCTAGTTGATCCATATACATTTCTTCTTCCAATTTTTCATTTAGGAAGACAATCTTTACATCCAGTTGATGTATAATTAGATTCTTTATAGAAGCCACGGCCAGTAGCAACCTGATAGTCAAGATTCTCACAATAGATGCATAGGTGTTAAAGTAGTCAAAGTCTTTCTTCTCTTTGAACCCTTTAGCCACTAAGAGGGCTTTATATTTCTCAATAGTGCCATTAAGTTTAAGCTTCTTCCTAAATATCCACTTAGAACCAATTGTCTTGCACACTTGAGAGAGATCCACTAGAACCCACGTGTTATTTGACATTATGGAATGCATTTCGTCATCAATTATTTCCTTTCAAAACATAGCATAATGTTATAAATTTCATGAAGTCCAAAATGCACGTATTGTATAGACTAGGACATGAGTGGAGTACTATTAGAGTCTAAGAGGTTCTTGGGTCCAAGCCTCATGAAAATCATCAACAAGCGCCAAGAAGACCTTAATAGATCAATCCGGGTACTTGCAAATCACCCCGAAGGACTCACACTTCACTACGATCTCTGATAAGGTTAAATAGGTAAAATGGCATGACCACAGTGAAGCAAGGGTCCATAGAGGATGTACAAAGGTCCATGGACCTTCCTGGACCAAGGAGGAGCAATCCCAAGTCACTACAGCCTTCCAAAGGGGTTTGGGGCTGCTTACTATGACTTTTGATTGATCCAAACCTCCCAATTCAATCCAAATAATTTGGATTGATCCAAACTTATTTGCATCGATCTAAGATCTAACCAGTAACTCTCGGGTTGCAAGTTCTGAGTGTTTTTGCATTTGAATCGATCCAAGATCAATCCAAAGTAGTGGAAACACTGTATAACGATCAAAAAATTTAAAAATCATTTTAAATCAATGGCCTATCTTTCTTGACCATTGGGGAATGTTCTAATCTAATGGACATGAATCATATTCATATAATTTAAGAGAGAATGAGTTTCAATGAGAAAATTAATGGTCATAAACAAAATCTAAGCTCTTTTGCTCTTATTTTGGGAAAATTATGAGAGATTAGCTTCTTTAACTCTTGGAAAATCTCTCTGCAAACCTAGATAGGATAATTTATACCCAAAGACCATTACATTACCACATCTCTAGTCTTGCTAAGGCATGTCCTTTGGAGGTAGGCCACAAAGGGTTGTCCAAAAAGAACCCAAGAGAAGAAAGTGTGGGAGTGTAACACATTGTGCTTAAGAAGGAGCAACCCACCGAAATTAGCTCTACAATCTTGAAGAGCCATCAAGAAAGATTTTGGGACCAATAATCACATCTTGCTCAAGGAGGAGCAACCCTATCTTGTGTATAAGGCAACACCAACCTTACAAGAGGTAATCCTTGTCCTTAAATTTTAATTGAGTTATTGAGACCTCTCCTGCCAGAGACACCGGAAGAGTAGACGATAGACCACACCCTCCAGAGACACCGGGTATAGCTTGCTTGATAAGTAGACTAGGTTTTTTGTTCAATTTTAGCCTTGATTGTAATACTTTCAATCTTAACAAAATTATATAGCTCATGGTGAGCTTTTAAGAGTGGTTGTAGGCCATTGGGCTGAACCACTATACATCTTGTGTATATTGTGATTGCTTGTAGTTTACCTTTATATTTATCATTTATATTATCAAGCATTGCACATATTGATATAACCTTACATGCAATACAATTAAACATATGCATATTCATGTGCATAATTCAATTACAAACAAACATTGGAACCAACTTAATTAATTAAACAAGCAATTAAATTTGGGGTAATTGAAAAGAATTTTAAAAATATCCGATTCACCCCCCTCTAGTAACAATATTGGAATTTCAATTGGTATTAGAACAGGGCTGCTCATAAATGGTCTAACCACCGGAGTGGAAAGATCAAAATTTCTATAGTAGAAAACATAAAATGGCCAACCAGGAAGAACCATACTCAAGTACGAAACCCCCATTCTTTGATGGGAATAATTATCCATATTGGAAAATTCGTATGAATACATACCTACAAGCCATGGACCTATCCATATGGTTATCAATCCAACAAGGTTGGATTAAACCAACAATACTAGAAAAAGATTGGGATGAAACCCAAAGAAAAGCCCACACTACCAACGATAAGGCATTGAATGCCATTTCTTTTGTGGTGAGTCAAAATGAGTTAAGGAGAATTCACTCTCACTCTGGCTAAAGAAGCAAGGGACTTACTTGAAGTAACCCATGAGGGAACTAGTACGGTTGAGAAGTTGAAAATTCAAATGTTAATCACTAAGTTTGAAGAACTTAAGATGAAATAATATGAGCAATTCATTGACTTTTACACTAAGCTACAAGACCTAGTGAACTCCAAAGCGGGTCTTGGAGATCCACTTAAATCGAAAGCCATAGTTAAAAAAATCCTTAGGTCTCTTCCATAAAGATTTAGACCAAAGGCCCCACTATAGAAGAGAGTAAAAACATAGACACACTAGTAATGGAAGAACTAGTGGGGTCTCTACAAATTTTTGAGATGACATTTAGACCAAGTGCCAAAAGGAATAGAATAGCTCTCAAGGTAGAAGAGCTAACAAGCTTGGAAGAAAATTCTGATGATAAAGTTGCCTTCATCACAAAAGGCTTTAGCAAGTTTTACAAGAAAATTGCCAAAAATTTTAGGAAACAATTTTCATCCAAGAAATCTAAGGACTCTTCTAGGAAAAAGAAAGTTTCTATAGAAGAAGTCATTTACTATAAATGCAAAGGAAAAGGTAACTATGTCTTTGATTGTGCCAATAAGAAATATAAATCTAAAGGCAAAAACAAAAAGGTTATGGCAACTACTTGGGATAATGACACTGATGATGTGGAAGAAGAGTCATCTAGCAATGAAAAGGAATCTTCACAAAGGATGGTTACATTTGTATCTTTCACTAATGATTCCAATGATGAATCAAGTAGTGAAAGTGAAAATGATGAAAGTGAACTTCAAGAAGCCTTTGACAAGCTATTTGAAGAGAGCTCTTTACTAGAGAAACTTGTCTCAACTTAGAAAAGAAAATAAGGAACTATTAATTAAACTAAGTAGGAAGAGTGAAGAATCCTCAAAAGATGTGGAATTACATGAAACTAATTCCAACCTTCTAGATGAGAACCTCAAACTTAGGGAAATAGTCAAGCAATTGGAGTCTAGCTCCAAAGGTTCACCTTTTGAAAACGAGAATCAAGTCATAAAAAAAAGGTAAACTCTTTAAACTTCAAACTGAAAAACGTAGGAGTAATTCTCAATGTAGAAAAGGAAAATAGAAGAGTAGAGAAAATGAAGCTCATTAAGAAAAATGAAATCCTCTCTGACAAGATTTTAGAACTTGAGAAAATAGAAATGTTGATGAGAGTGATTCTAGAACTCTAGAATTGAAAGAAAAAGTCAAATCTCTAGAAACCAAGATGAGTGAGGCATATGAGGATATACTAGACCTAGAAAGTCAAGTACATTCCTTAAATAAGAGAAACAAAGGACTAAATATGCCTTGTGCCCAATTGACTCGAAAGTCTGTAGAATACATTAAGAAAATTAAGGAACTAGACGAAGATAAAAGGAAATCAATCTCTATGATTACACAAGGGAACCAAAAATTTGAGAAAATGTTGTCAATGGGTAAGGAGAGTGGTGATAGAAGTGGGCTTGAATATAATACTCCAAACACTTCTAATCACAACAAGGGTCAATCAAACACTTTTGTAAAAAGTAAAGAAAAGTCACAAATTCCTACTTAACCTCCAAAACAAAAGCCTTGGTCTCATAGTGAATGATAATTCTAAAAAGGAAAGAAGTTTATCACTTATAAAGACCAAGTCTCATCTCAAAAACATGAAGGATTTAGGGAAAAGAAAAAGGGATAAGTGTCTCTTCAAAAGCCAAGAGTTTTTTACAATAGGCACAATACTTCCTATAAAGGGAAGGGTATAGATACATCTCAAACCTCTACTTCAAAATCTAAGATATCCTATGGAAGGAAATCACATTCTTCTTTCAAGAGTAATGCTCCCACCCACAATGAAAAGAGAAGACATTCTTAGAAAAATAACTTCCAAGCCTCTACATCTAGAAACCCACCAATCAAATGTTATTATTGTGGCTTGATTGGTCATATGAAAGTAGATTGTAGAAAAATGGTAAATGACTTAAAGGCCAAATCTTATCAACAAAATAGAAAGATGTTGAGTGAAAAAATTTCTAGAAAGAGAACCTTCTTTCAAAAGAATGAACAAGAAAATCTTAAAAAGAAGAAGAGATTAACTCAATCTAAAATATTGCAAACAAAACAAGTTTAGGTCCAAAAGGGAGAATTAAAATGTTTTGTTGTCCACACCACCCTTAAAGTGGGTAATGCATCACATTGGTACTTAAATAATGGTTGCTTAAGACATATGACGGGAGAAAAATCCCTTTTCTCACACAATGTTCCTAGAAGGGAAGGAAGTGTAGCTTTTGGTGATGAGAACACTACCAAGATAATGGGTAGAGGTATAGTTGAAATACTTGGAGTTCCAACACTAAAAGATGTATTATTTGTAGAAGGCCTTAAACATAATCTCCTAAGCATAAGTCAAATTTGTTACTTAGGATAATATGATGTTGTCTTCTCAAATGATGGTTGCCACATAAAAGATAAAGAAGGAATTGTTGCCAAAGGTATTCGTATTGGTGACAATTGCTACATCTTTGGAGAATGTAGACCAAACACATGCCTCATCACAAAAAAAGGATGAAACAAGTCTATGGCACCAAAGACTAGAGCATGTAAACTTTAAGAACTTGTCTAAACTAAGTAGAAAAGACTTTGTTCTTGGTATACCTAAGATTGGTAGACAATAAAGCCTATTTTGTGTTGATTGTCAACATGGGAAACAAGGTAGAGCCTCCCATAAGAAATTTACTGAAATAGGCACTTCAAGACCATTGGAGCTAATCCATATGGATCTACCCAGACCAACAAGGGTTGAAAGCCTTGGTGGCGAAAGGTATTGCATGGTCAAAGTCGATGATTTCTCTAGGTACACATGGGTGTCATTTTTTAGAGAGAAATCTGATGCATTTGAAGAGTTCAAAAATCTTTGTATAAGATTGAAAACTGAAAAAGAACTCTCCATTAAGAGAATCTATAGTGATCATGGAGGAGAGTTTGGAAATAGCAAATTTTTAAACTTTTGCAATGATCGCGGGATCAAACATGAATTCTCTACACCCAAAACTCTGCAACAAAATGGGGTACCGAAAGAAAAAATAGGACTTTAGAAGATATGGCTACAATCATGCTCTCTAGTAAAGACCTTCCCAAAAGGTTTTGGACTGAGGTCAAAAAAACTATCTGCTATATAAGCAATAGGGTACATTTGAGGCAAGGTACTTCAAAAACATAATACGAAATGTGGATTGGCAAAATGCCAAATTTGAAGTACTTCAAGGTATTTGAAAGCACTTGCTATATATTAAGAGATAAAGAAAATTTAGGCAAGTTTGAATCTAAAAGTGATGAAGGGATCTTCGTAGGATGCTCCACTAGAAGCAAAGCCTATAGAGTATATAACAAAAGAACTTTTAGCATGGAAGAGTCTATAAATGTCATCATAAATGACTAACCAAGGACACAAACAAACAAGGAAAAATAGGGATTAGCTAACCCTCAAGAGGAACCCAAGTCCCTAAAAAATGTTACTTCACATGACTCCAAAAGTGAGTCCGAGGAAACAAATAATGAGGAAGTAAGTCATCCCAAGGAAAAGAGAATAACCAAGGGACACTCATTTAAAGACATCATTCGAGATCCTAAAAATGATGTTAAAACAAGAAGAAAACTTGAGAATATCATTAGTCACATTTGTCTTACATCTAAGATTGAGCCTAATAAAGTGAAGGAAGCTCTCAAAGATCCAGATTGGATCATAGCTATGCAAGACGAGCTAAATAAATTTAAGATGAATGATGTATCGTACCTTGTTGAAAAACCTAAAGACAAAAACATAATTGGTACCAAATGGATTTTCAAAAACAAGATGGATGAGCATGGAACTGTCATAAGAAACAAAGTATGGTTAGTTACTAAAGGATATGCTCAATAGAAGGGATTGACTTTGAGGGGACCTTTGCTCCAATAGCTAGGCTCGAATCAATCCGAATCTTGTTGTTTATTGCATGCCATTTGAAGTTTAAACTGTATCAAATGGATGTAAAAAGTGCATTTCTAAATAGAATACTTCTAGAAGAAGTATATGTTGAATAACTTGAGGGATTCAAAGATCCTCATATGCCAAATCATGTATATAGGTTGAAGAAAGCACTATACGGGCTAAAACAAGCACCAAGAGCTTAGTATGACAGGCTGACCAAGTTTCTAGTGGATCATCAATTTTTCAAAGGGAGTGTTGACAAGACACTCTTTATCAAGAAAAATGATGGTTACATATTCATTGCACAAATCTATATGGGTGACATCATCTTTATGTCCACATATGAGGAATTGTCACATGGGTTTGCCTATACGATGAAATCCGAATTTGAGATGAGTATGGAGGGAGAATTGTGATTCTTCCTAGGATTATAGATCAAGCAAACATTAGAGGGAATATTTCTAAATCAATCCAAGTGTGCCAAGGATCTAGTGTCCAAGTTTGGACTTTTGGAGTCTAAACCGACTAATACTCCAATCAGTACTAGCGAGAAAATTACTAAGGATCTCAATGAAGTCGATGTTGCTACAGGATATAGGAGTATCATAGGAAGTCTACTATATTTAACAGCAAGCAGACTTGACATTGCCTTTCGTGTAAGTGCTTGTGCAAGATATCAGGCAGCACTAAAGGAATCACATCTGAATGTGGCCAAGGGAGTAATTCAATATGTCCATGGGACAATTAACTTCGACCTCTAGTATCCATTTGATACCACACTAGTGTTAGTTAGCTATTTAGATGTTGATTAGGTAGGCAATATTGATGACCATAAAAGCATAAGTGGTGAATGCTTTTAAGTAGGAAACTATCTTGTCTCATGGCATTGTTGAAAGCAAAATTCCATATCACTATCGACACCTGAGGTAGAATATATTGCCACAAGAAGTGGATGCATGCAATTGCTATGGATGAAGCAGAAGCTTGTGGATTATGAGTTCTTTCAATCTACGATGAATCTGTTCATCGACAACTCAAGTGCAATCCAAATTTCTAGAAATCCAGTCTAACACTCTAGAATGAAACATATAGATATTCGCCACCAATTCATTCGTGAATTGGTTGAAGAGAAAACAATATGTTTAGAGCATGTATTGACAGAAGAACAACTGGAAGATATCCTCACCAAAGCCTTAGACACAAAATGTTAGAATATCTTTGAGGCATGATGGGAATGTGTTCTATATAAAGACATTCAAAAATACCCTAAATTAATAAGAAAACATATAATTAGTGTAAGTGGGAGCAACCGAGCAAAACCAAGGGAAATATGGAGTTTTACCCAAAAGATTCCATTTTGGATTAATCCAGGATCGATCCAAATTGGCGATGCCTATAGGAAATGAAACGTCGCTCAATTATAAAAAGGGGAGAATGACCCTAGTTAGATCCTAGATCGAACTAAGATCAATCCATAGCTATTTTTGCTCTTCCCCCTCCTATTTTTCGTTGGATTTTTTAATATACCATGCCAACACCATGTCAAAGCATGATTTAGGAAAAACTCCTATGCATTTAAAGGAACCACCAAAATGCCCTATGGTGCCTTTTGCAAACTATAAGAACATCTTCTTGAAGAAGAAGATTTTTGTAAAGAGATATGTGAAGCAAACGACCCTTCATGACTTTACAATAGGCATAGTGATTCCAAATAATGGGTGGCTACAACTCACCATCATCAAGGGTAAAGTGCAACAAGGAGTATGCATCTTCTACTCCAACATCCACAACTCCAACTTCACTCGCCTCTCCTTCGAGATAGAGGTCTACGGAGTTTGCATGTTGATTAGTCCTAACCGGGTTGCTATATTGTTGGGGATTACTCACCCCATGGCTACTGTTGTTGTCTTTTCCAACCAAGGGATTGACAAAGCTCACATCTTTGAGATATTTAAGAGAGCAGCAAACTCTCGATTCACACGTTGCCAACTACAGAGTGTTGCATGGTGGCCAGGGTTCTCAACATAATCATAGTGCACAATCTGCTTCAGACAACCCACAAGACTGATATGACCAATGATATGGTCCACTTAGAGGCGAGTCTAATAGAGGGAAACATGATAGATGTCTTTGCCATCATGTGTCAGGTAATGCTACAAGCCTTTATCAATAATGGGACTAAGAGGGTTCTACCTTATGGAGTGCTAGTCACTCAAATTCTGGAGTAGTGCGGTGTCATTTTCCCCAATGACGTCATGACTCTTCCATAGGGCCTTCCGATTGATGATGAGACCATCAAGAGGATGGAAGGTCAAAGCAGAGCTATGCCACAAGCAGCTCAGGCATCTGGAAAGGCAGCTCAGCCTATCCTAGCTCTTGTTCATGTTCCTGCACCAGCAGAGGTTCCACCACCAGCTTCAAAGCCTATAGCATTTGGTACCTCCACATATGTACCCCTAACTCCTTCCTCTATAGAGACCACAACCCCAGCACTTTTGGTCACTTTACCCCCCGTACTCTCAACTTTAATCTGAGATATTCATGGTGATTTCGGGCACATTCTTAGGTGCTTTGACCGCCTTAGGAAGAAGGTGGAAAGCATGGATCAGTGGCTTATCCATATCGAGGGCATTGTTGATCTCTCCAAAAACCCTAGCACCTAGGGTCATTCTTGATATTCTCACCAGTGACAAGGATGAGGATGGGGATAAAGAGAGTGAAGAGGATGCTTAGACCTCATAGGTTTCCTTTTTAATGAATTATGATGTATTTTCCATTTCTTTTCAACATCAACTTATAAATCTTTTTGGAAATTAATGAAAATATAATTTTTATACTCTGCATTGTATGACATTCCTTTTTCTATAGTATGTACTCTCTCCATATTTATCTTATCTCCTTTGATATGCATTCTGTATAACCTCTTTGGTTTTTGTGCCAAAAAGGGGGAGAGTTAAGTAAAAAATAAGTAAAATTTATAAATTTTGAAAATCAAAGGCAATTTTGAACTAAAAATTGGGATATCATACTTAGGGAGAGTAAAAATGAATTTCCTAAGTTAGGGGGGGGCAAAACATAAATATTAATGAAACTTTACATGATAATTAATAACTATTAATCTAAGCAATGATCAAGTGAATCATCTTAAAGTGGTTTGCACTCAACTCATAATCACTTGCACTTGTGATCATTCGTTATTCTTGATACTCCACTTCATGGGCATACGCATTTCATTACATTCATTTGTTTGCTTGTGTGTTTATTATACTTTATCATTTGACAGGATTAATCTTAGGTTTAGAAATGTATACTTTTGTCAAATGAGTTTCAGGGACTTAAAGCTAGAGCGCATTGCAAATGAAGAGCAGTCAATGAAAAGCCCAAGAACGTATCAAGGGAGAGAGCCAAAGAAATTCATTAAAGAAATGTCTTGAGTTGGATTCCATGTAATCATTGTAATATTCATTTTGTAATCCATTTTCATGTATTTTAAGTTTTGTCATGGAATTCCAAAGGGGGAGATTGTAAAAGTAATATGTTGTAAATTCCATAAAGTCTAAAATACATGTATTGTATAGATTAGAACATGAGTGGAGTTATGTTAGAGTCTAGGAGGTTTTTGGGTCCAAGCCTCATGAAGATCATCAACAAGTGCTAAGAATACCTCAAGAGATCAATCCGGGTACTTGTAAATCATCCCAAAGGATTCACACTTCACTCTGAACTCTCATAAGGTTAAACACGTAAAATGGCAGGCCATAGTGAACTAAGGGTCCATAGAGGATATACAAAGGTCAACGGACTTTCCTGAACCAATGAGGGAGATCCCAAGTCACAACAGCTTTCCAAAGAGGTTTGGAGCTGCTTACTGTGACTTTGGATCAATCCAAACTTATTTAGATGGATCCAGGATCGATCTGGGATCGAACCAGCAACTCTCAAGTTGCAGGTTCTAAGTGTTTTTGCATTTGGATCGATCCAAAGTAGCGGAAACACTACATAATGGTCAAAACTTTAAAAAATCATTTTAAATCAATCCCCTATCCTTCTTGACCATTTGTGAATGTTTTAATCTAATGGATATGAATCATTTTGATCTAATATAAGAGAGAATGAGCTTCAATGAGAAAACTAATGGTCATGGACAAAATCTAAGCTCTCTTACTCTTATTTTTGGAAAATTATGAAATATTAGCTTCTCTAACTCTTGGGAAATCTCTCTACAAACCTAGATAGGAAAATCTATACCTAAAGACCATTCCATTGTCTCTTCTCTAATCTTGATAAGGCACATCCTTTAAAGGTAGGCCACAAAGGATTGTCCAAAGGGAAACCCAAGAGAAGCAAGTGTGGGAGTGTGTGTTACATCGTGCTCAAGGAGGAGCAACTCACCAGAATTGGCTCTAAATGCTTGAAGAGCCATCAAGAAAGATTTAAGGAGCAGTAGTCATATCTTGCTCAAGGATGAGCAACCCCATCTTGTGTATAAGGTAACACCAACCTTACAAGAGGTAATCCTTGCCTTTAAATTTTAGTTGAGTTACTGAAATCTCTCCCGCTAGAGACACAGGGAGAAGTAGCACTACTGCCGGAGACACTAATAGTGTAGACCCTTAGCTCTTCTACTGGAGACACGAGTAGACCATAGACCACACCCGCCAGAGACACCGGGTGTAGCTTGTAAATATAATGTGTTGTAAATTCTATGAATTCTAAAATACATGTATTGTATAGACTAGGACATAAAGTTATGCTATGTTAGAGTCTAGGAGGTTCATGAGTCCAAGCCTCATGAAGATCATCATCAGCCACCAAGAAGACCTCAAGAGAGTAAATTGGAAGCATACGAGTCATCCCGAAGGATCCACAACTCACTCCAAACTTACATAAGGTAAATTAGGTAAAGTAATGTAGTCAAGGTGGACCAAGGGTCCAAACAGGAGTTCCAAAGGTCTATGGACCTTCCCGGACCATGGAGGAGCAATCCGAAGACCTATATAGCATTTTTCTAAAGTTTTAGAAGGCAATGCAGTGGATTTGGATCGATCCACTTCGATCCAAGTTATTTAGATCAATCCAAACTTATTTAGATTAATCCAAGATTGAACCATCAACTCTCATGTTACAGGTTTTGAGTGTTTTTTTGCACTTAGATCGATCCAACGTTGCGAAAACACTATATAACAGTCTAAACTTCATAAATATGTTTCCAATCAATGGACAATATCATTTGACCATTTGAGGATGTTCTAATCTAATGGACTAGCATCATTCTCATCTAATATAAAAGAGTATGACCTCTCATGAGCAACTTAATAGTCATGAACAAAAATCACAACTCTCTTGCTCTTGATTTGAAAAATTTGTGAGAGATTCAACTCTCTATTCTATTGAGAATCTCTCTAAGCTTAGATAAAAAAATTTATACCCAAAAAGACTATTCCCTACTTCCACCTTGTTCCTACTAAGGCAAATCATCATGTGAAAGAATCCAAGGATTATCTAAACCCTTGAAAAGAAAAGTAGGCTTGATCACATTGTGCTCAAGGAGGAGCAACCATCAAGATTAAGTCTCTAGCTTGAAGAGCCAACCAAGAAGTAATTGGAGAGCAATAGTTACATCTTGCATAAGGAATAGCAACCCCAACTTGTATGCAAGGCAACATCAACCTTCAAAAGGTAAACACTTGCCTTTAACTTTTTATTAAGTTATTGAGACCTCTCCCGCTGGAGACACCGGGAGAATTAGTGCTACCGCTAGAGACACCAGTAGTGTATACCCATGGCTCTTTTGCCAGAGACACTGGAAGAGTTGACCATATACCACACCCGCAAAGACACCAAGTGTAGCTTATTTGGCAAGTAGATTATGTTTTTTGTTAATTTTAGCCTTGATTATAATATTATCAATCTTAATAAATTTATTTAGCTCAGTGGTGAGCTTTTAAAAGTGGATGTAGGCCGTTGGGCCGAACCACTATACATCATGTGTATATTTGTGATTTATTGTGCTTTACCTTTTCATTTATCATTTACATTATCAAGCATTACACATATTGAATTAATCTCACTTGTAAAACAATTTAACATATTCATATCTATGTGCATAATTCAATTGCAATTAAATACTGAGACAATTTAAATCAATTAAGTAACAAGTGAATTTGGGGCAATCTAAAAATAATTTTTAAATAATCCTATTCACCTCCCCTCTAAGATCTTTACATAAGAATTTCAATTGGTATCAGAGCAAGGCTGCTCATAAACGGTCTAACCACCGGAGTGGAAAGATCAAAATTCCTAGA
>JAOXJP010233050.1:0-10374 GCA_025762735.1 Platanus orientalis | reverse complement strand
GGAAATTGTCTTTCTTAAGTATGGCAGCAAGTGGTTGACTGATTTTTTCATAATCATGAAATAAGCATCTATAACACCCGGTGAGGCCCAAAAAAACTATTAGACCTTTCAAAGTAGTCAGTTTGGGTTAGGACGTCACAATTTTTACAAAGTCAACTGTTACTCCTTGATTTGAGATTAAGAGGCCCAAGTACTTCTGACTCTTATTGTCCGAAGATACATTTGGATTTTTTTATATAAAGTTGATTTTTTCTCAGGAGTTTCAAAGTAATAGCTAAGTGGGTCATATGCTCACTCCAACTACAGTTGTACACAAAGATGTCATCAAAAAAACACCAAAATAAATTGACACAAGGTTGAAATACCTTATTCATGAAACTTTGAAGAGTGGCATAAGCATTGGTTATCAAAAGAGTATTACTAAAATCCCGTAGTGTCCTTTGTAGGTGTGGAACACTGTTTTGTGTACATTAGGTGGATGATCACAAATTTGATGCTAGCCCGATCATTAGTCCAACTTAGAAAAGAACTAAGAACCATGTAGTTCATCCAATAACTCATTAATCACAAGAATTAGGAACTTGTCCTTCATGATGTCATAGTTCAAGGCATGGTAATCAATGCACATTCACTAAATGTTGTCCTTTCTCTCACCAACAAAACAGGAGATAAAAAAAGGCTCACACTTGGTCTAATGGTCCTTGTCAATGGCGTCTCCTTTACAATTTTCTCAATTTCGTTCTTTTGAACATAGGGGTAGCAATAAGGCCACACATTGGTGGGATTGCTACCTGGTTTAAATGGAATCTTATGGTCATGTGATCGTTGGGGAGGCAAACCAACCGATTTTACAACTTCAGCAAAACCTTCAAGTATTCGTAGTCAATTTGGGTCGGCCGCTACCAGATCAATTTTAAGTTGGGTTGGTTCAGGCTGTATCACGAAAAGTTGGGATACCTATTCATGATCTATTTTATTCATCATTTTTTATATACAATCTACAACAATTTTTATGGTTCCACTAGCAGCCCCTCGCAAAACGTGTTTACAGCCATTATGATGAAATTCCATGCAAAGATTTTTTAAGTCCCATATAATGGGGTTGAGGGTTGTCAACCATTGAATTCTCAACACCATGATGTAACCATCGAAAAAACGCAATCTAAAGTCAGTCTAAAGTATGGTACCTTGTATGACCTATTCAAGTTACCAACAAACTGCCGTACTAGATATCTTTAAGCCATCTTCCATTGTGATAGATAAAGGGTTGGTATGGTGAATCGAGCATCCAATACCCTTGGCAACACTAGGATCTAGGAAATTATGTGTGCTTCATGAATCAATGAGTATGGTGATCAATCAACATTTGATAAAGCCACGAATACGCATAGTTTGATAAGACAAAGACCCCACCAATGCATGAACCAAAATTAATGATTTTTTGGAGATGTTGTCTCTTTGATCGTTGTCATCCATCTCAACTACTTCATCTTCCTTACTCATGTCTTTGCCTTTGAATAAGTATATTTGATGTTTCTTGTAGCAATGGCCCATGACATATTTTTTGTCACAATAGTAACAAATCCCTTGGCCCTTCATTTGTCCATTCAGTATGAGACATTTTCTTAACAAGTTGGAGTGGGTTCTTAATGGGTTTGTAGATGGAAGATGTAGGTGCAATCTTTTTGTATGGTGCATAGGCCTTTTGCACGATCGCCTCCATCATTTCTTCTAGCAGCCAGGCGAGCCCTATAGTTTGGGGTAAGGTTGAAGGGGCAAACAACATGACCCCATTCTGCACCTCGTCCTTTATCCCACTAGTAAAACAACTTACAAAAAAATTCATCAAAGAGGCCTTTGGTGCATCTCATGAGGGACTCAAACTGCTCCTAGCTAATAGAGTTTCATAAAGCTCACCTGTTTGAGCTTAGTAAGCTACCCAAAAACATTGGGACTAAATCAAGTGATTAGGTCTTTAGAGAAACTCCTCCATGAGAACCGAATGGTAGTAGTCTCGTAACCTTGAAACCAGTCAATGGCTTTTCCCTCCATATGAATGGAGGCCATATACACTTAGCCATCATCATCGATGTTATGGAAAGTGAAGAACCACTCATAGCGGTATATCCATCCATGTGGGTTGTCGCTGTCAAATTGAGAAAAGTTAATCTTGGTGTATTTTGCCTAGATTGAATCTCTTCCCATGAATGATCTGTTGCCGCCATAGCGAGACAATTCAATTTGATCATTGCCATGGCCAACCAAGTCGAGCAGCAAGTTGGTCATACTTATGGCTCATTGCAACCATCCACTGCTTGAATTCCTTGAGAACCTTGATGTTGAAGTCTGAACCCTCACATAATTGTTTGATTGTCTCTTCCATGTGCTTTGCTTCTTGAGATCTAGCTCCTTCTGCCACATACACTTTAAACACAGGGCAAGATCACCACTCTGATGCAACTTGATACAACCCAAATAAAAACTCTCAATTGACTCAGAAAATTCCCTTTTCCAAGGGAAAACCTTCTTTTATTGATAAGGGAATAATCAAATAATATAAAATTCAAGCATGACCTTCATTCCCTACAACTCATCCTTATATAGATGATAGCTTTCGACTTACATGTAAAATGTAAATTAAAGATAGCAAATCCTACAATTAAGCTAACAGCTCATAATGACCATGATTGCAAATCTCCCTCCTTATTCGTACCCATCCTTCCTTATTTAGTCATGGAGATTTAGGGCACGTATCATTCACATACAAGAAGACAAGAAGGTATAAAAATTACATATGTTTGATTAATTTTAGATATCAGATACCATCAAATAATTCTACAAATACCCATTTCCCAGAAGCACCTCCAATTTACTTTTTTATTTTTATTTTTTTGGTTGCTACCTCCAGTTTACTTACAGAACCACAATTTTCAGATTGCACCATATTAAATAAATCTACCGTAACAGAACCATCTAAGCCAATTAGAAACAAGAATCATTCAATATTACAAATTAACGAAACGCTTAATCCACGAAATATCGAACATAATCAATCCATACGCAGAAGCAGAAATTTACTTTATTAGAAAAAGAAATTACGTTCGAAAGTGGTTTCTAAGGTTTTCGGTAGGCTACTTATAGATAGCACTTACCTGTGAGAGATAATCCAAGCGCGAGAGCACCTGAGAGCGCAAAATTCAATGATTTCGAACGAAAATCGGAAACCCATTTCCTGGAAAGAGATGCATTTTGGATTAAAGAGGTTGGCGAGGAGAGAGATGATGATGTCGCGAGGGGTTTTGCAGGGTGAGTTCTAGTTCCGATGTGAAGAGACGAAGGAAGGAGGATAAACGCCATTCGGAAACAGCGCTCAATAGAAAATGAAATCCGGATAGAGCTTCCTACCGTTAACCTTCCTCAGTCCAGATTTATTCCTCTATAGACGAAAATAATCGCCTATAAGTACGTACTTGACGTTTATGGGTTGACCTGACCCAGCAACCCACTTAATACCATAGTTTTGGAAATCAGACCAGATGGTCGGTCCGGTTTGACCAGAACCAGCACCCTAAACGGCTCCACAGAACTTAAAACCGTAATTTGTCAAAAACCACATATAAAAATATAATTAGCAAAACCGATGAAAACCAGCCAGTTTTCTATGAACCCAGTTCTAATAAAACCATTGGTTTTTTTAATTTTTGTAGAAAATTAAGAAAAAGTAAAATTAGAATTGTGTCTTTCCTAATTCCACCCAATTTCCATGAATTGCTTTTATTTTTTGGTATTTTATTACTTTTCTTGGTATGTCTAAAAATTAAAAGCCTTATCATAAGCCTTTTTTTATCAAAAAAAAAATCATAATCCTTTAAATGCATTATGAATATTTTATTTTTCAAAAAAGATGTTCTGCCCAGGATTTGCCATCCAGCCCATTTTATTCCATGTAAAGCCTCATGGTGTCCTAGATGGCAAATCCCAGACAAAACATTTGTCCCCTTCATTTTTTGGTATTTTATTATGTTTAAAGCAAACCATGGTTAGATTATGTAAACCGACAATCAAACCCGGTTGGACCTAAAATGTTTACCTCAATGGCTGGTTTGGTTCTCAAAACCATACTTAATACTAACAAGTTGTTAGGGACAATAAACTTATTTTTAAAAGGCAATTATAGGTGAAGATGGGTTTTGGATCGACACAAGAAGTTAGCATCTTCAGCAATGAAATTATTTTGTTTCACCCTTTTTTCAAAAACAAAACAAATGTTATGTCTGTGACTCCATGTGACCAGCTGTAGGCTGATATGTGGTGTGTGTGTGTGTGTGTGTGTGTGAGTGAGGTTAAAAGCATCAACAGTAAATTCTGATAAAAAATAAGTCTCCTAAAAGAGACCAAATTCAGAAGGGAAAGGATGTTGTGTCCAGGATTTTGTGTTCAGGACACCAGGAGACATCATATGGAGTAAAATGGGTGGGTGATGCAATTTTTGAGTATGAAATATGCATTTTATTCTATATAACAGCCTTTGGTGCCTTAGACACCAAATCGTGGACAGAACATCCTTGCACAATTTAGAAACACATCATGTGCCATTTTGGCACGGTCACAAAGGGACACAGACATTTTTTTTTATCACAGTCAACTACTCTCTTATCGATGAATGATTCTATTGCCTTTATTTCAATCAAGCATCAATCAATATGTGACAAGAGATTGAGAGCAACACAAGATCATGAAACGTAGCTACAAAACACATGCATATACATTTCACGTCAAATCAAATAAATCAAACAATAGTACCTCTCACCATAACGTACAGATCTGCACACATGCACAGTGCATTCCACTTCAAATCAGTTCAAAACAAGAATTCAATATCTGATTTTTTGTTGCAAGTCAGTGCCTTTAAATGGATAAACCCTTCCTTCACAAAAGATGTCTATCTTGTCTTCCCTTCCTTCCCTATCCGATGAACAATTTCAGTTTTCAACCGGGCTCTTTTTAATTTACCCGTTTACTTTACCTAGGCCCTGTTTGTATACGTGCCGAATTGTGTTGTGCTAAGAAGGCTTTCTTAGCATGTACTACTAAAGCCTACCCTCCATGCCTAAAACACATTTGGCAACAGTATGCTAGACATGAAGTTCCTTGCACAAAAATAACAAGAACACGTATGGCCAAGTTGGGGAAGATTGGGACTTGGGTTGGCTAAATAGGGGAGGTACAACTTTTCTTCTTATTCTTCTTTTTCTTCTGCTTCTTCCTCTTCCGTAGATTCCCTTGTCATTGGGCGTGATTGGAACGTGACATGCATGTGCATCCAAACAGAACCTAAATAACAACGAAAAATATTAAAATTATGGACAAATTGTAATACGGGTTAAGTGGCAGCCATTGGAGCCAGCTCTTGACTTTTGCATGAGGAGTTCCTAATCATAACACCTCTCATTAAATAAGAGGGATGAATGGCCCAACTCAGGATCCACTTGAAGGCTTGCCTAAATTTTTTTTTTTTTTTTTGGAGTATGTGTTGCAAGGCAGTGCACACATGACGATAGCCAGGCCTTTAATAAGCTAATAAAACCCTTTGATTGTTACTAAGAGGAGAGTGACTATACACTTGTACAGCCCAAACTCACTACGAATATTATATAAAGATGTAGGCATTTGAGGTGTCTTCTACCTAAAGACTTGACATGTCTCTTCTTATGTTTATGTTAATGTTTATGTTTACCCCACTATCTCAAATCTAACCTGTAGATCAAGAAGAAATGGGAACGCTGGTTATGAAGAAAGTGGGTGTTCACCCCACTTCTCAAATCCAGTCTGTAGAAAAGATGAGGGAATACCGGTTAAGAATAAAGGTGGGACATGAGGGGCATACAGTTAGTCCCATAATCGTAAGTAACCACCAGATCCAGGTAGAGGCTACTAAGCAAAGAATTCAGAGAATGGTCCAAGGAGTTCTATAAAATGTGCACTAGATGAAGAAGAAAGGATCATCATCAATCATCTCATATTTTATATTTATCTTAAGAGCAATTGTAGCCGTAGCATATCTTTAGTAGTGTTACTGTAGCTTTTTCTTGTATCCTGCATCTCGATTGAGCGTGTGCTAATACATGAGTTCATGTAACCGCTCTTTCAATTAATGCAAGTAAGATCACTATTCTTACATATCACTTATGTGTTTCTTCGTGCTTTTTTTTCATTACATGCTTAAGATTATATTAACCCTTTGGTTGAGTTGTCAGAGTCCTCTTCATTGAAGCAAAGACCGAACCCACTTCATCGAGTGAGAATCACTCGAGTCCTAAATATTTAAAAATTAGCAAAGCATAAAATTGTCAACCACAATGGGAGATGTCTATAAGAGAAAGAAATCTTGATCTTACTCAAACTAACAAAGCTCTCAAGGAGGCACTGTATAAGGCATTTCAAGAGCTTAACGCTATGCTAGACATCCTAGCAGAAAAGATTGAAAGAGGATTTTAGGTTTTGTTGGGTACACTAGTTAATGTCCTAATCGCCGCTTTTTAGCCAATGGTAGAGGTGATGAGACACGATAGGGGCCCCAAACCTCAAACCAAAGGGGTGTCGACAGAGGGATATATACTTTCCAACCCGATGTCCGATGCCTCAAGTGAACTCGTGGGGTAGGAGCGATCTGCTAGCTATCCTGAGAGCCAACGAGTTGAGACCCCAGCAAGGCAACAATATGGTGAGGCTCAGTAAAGATTAGTTGGACAAGGGGGTAGGCCCCTCGAAACCAAACCCAATATGATCATGCTGCAAATCAGTAACCTCCGGTGAGACCAAAAAGGACACCCTTTGCTAGGGAACCCCCAACAAGCCCCCAAGTGGCAAACAATGGCCACTATAATTATGTTTATCTAAGATAGGGATATAGAGGCCCAAAAAATCTGGATTACTAGTACGGTCAATGCAAGCTACATGGAAGTGCAAATGCAATAGGCCAAAATAACACTCATTACTGGCCTTACCAAGGCCCATGGCAATGATATGGTAACCCGGCCTATGGACAAAATCTTCTACCTGGAGATTATTTGGTTGATCTCCTCGAGTAGATATTTGGCCCTGGTTTTGGGATAATTGTAATTCCGGTCCATAAAAAATCATATCATGAGTATATTGACAAAGAAGATTGTCCCCAAACTCATTCATGGGGTAAGTTTTCACTTGAAACAAAAAAAAAACGATGGCACTTCGAGTAATCTTGACCATTCGAAATGGCAAAGAAAAGCATGTGCTTGGTTTTTGATTCAAACCGAACACATGCAGAAGGGCATTTGTTGACCCCACTTTCTCAAATTCAATATGTAGAAAAGAAGTGGAAACACCGGTTACAAAGAAAGTGGGTGTTCACCCCACTTCTCAAATCCATCCTATAAAGAAGACGTGGGAATATCAGTTAAGAAGAATGTGGGACACAAGGGGTATACAATTAGTCTCATGATCGCAAGTAACCACTAGATCAAGGTAGAGGTCACAAAGCAAAGAAATTGGAGAATGGTTTAGGGAGTTCTATAAATTGCGCACTAAACAAAGAAAGGATCATCATCAATCATCTCATATCTTATCTTTATTTTAGGAATAGTTGTAGCCATAGCGTATCTTTAGTAGTGTTACTATAGATTTTTCTTGTATTTTGTATCTCGATTGAGTGTGTGCTAGTACTCGAGTTCATGTAACTGCTATATACATTAATGTAAGTAAAATCATTGCTCTTGGATCACTTTTATGTTTTTTCATGCTTCTTTTTCATTCTATGCTTGGGATAATCTTTACCCTTGGATTGAGTTATCAAAGTCCTTTTAATTGAGTTAATGACCTGTTGGTGGAAAAATTTTCATTTTTCCTCACATTGTCCCAAATATGGGTACCTCATGGTATTGGGCTAAGTTCGGTACATGCATCAACAAAGAAGATTTCTTAAGACTTTAAAAGTGAAGAATCGAAAAGATACCAAACTTTATTAATGCAACTGAATGATAGCACAGTATAAAGGTCTCGTTTTACCCAAGGGCTCACGAACCTCTTCGAAGAGGTCGTCCCATTTGATATCAAACAGGTTGATGATAGAATCTAGGAATGAACTAGGTTCACCCCTTCTCGAACCGAATTATAAACTATGTTAAGCTACTCGTACTCCTAAGATAGACCTACTCTAACTCTTAGATAGAAATAAAATTTGATGTTGATGTTAGAGTCTCTTTTTCTTTTTCCTCTTGTCCTTTTATTATAAGCCAAACAATAACAATGGTTGTAACTTCTTCATGTTGTTGGGTGGTTTCTTCCACTCCTCTTCGTTGTTGTAACCACTTTCCATGTTGCGGTAAGTACCCATAGTGGAGTGCGTAGTGGCTTCACCTGGCATGCTTCGTGTAGACAGTGATCCACCTTCGTTGTATGTCGATTGTCGTGATACATGTCTTAACGTTAGCTTTGTCACATGTTCTTATTTATGACTCTATTTTCAAATCCATTAAAATCCACATGTCGCTTATCCGTAGAAGGATTTTCGGTATGGTACCAATAAATGTCCCCCAACACATGTCTAGTTTAGATCTTAACTAGACGTGTGTGACCTTCTTCTATCACTTTAGGTTTATACACTTGAATTACATTGATTATTCTTAGTAGTCATTCAAGGATATGACTGATTTGATTAGGTAATCCCAAATGGCACCACTTCCAAGATAAAATATCCTTTGGTATTAATTGCTTACAGGATTCGCCTAACTTCCGATGATCTCGAACAGAACGAACAACAGCTTCTGTGTAAGAAATTGAATCGTCTTCATTGCTTTCTATTAATCATTTCCCCAGCGGGTCTATAAATACCAACTCCAAGCATCAGTTTGTGTTCATCCTCTTAGACATGATCGCATCTTATCTTCTTTGCAACCATATCACCGAACCTTGATACTCTGGAGTGGTTTCAATCTTTGTTAAATGGGGTAATCCTACTTCCTCACCTGTGACTAGTACCTAAATTCTCTTGCTTATGAGAATGTTTGATATTTATTTCTCACGTCATGTCCTTCGCCTGATCCATCATTCATCATTTGGAGAATGATCATTTCATCTTGGGTCTCCTTATTTCTAGGACTGGAAGGGGTACATGGATCCACCAGATAATCCTATAGCACTTTTTAGGTCATGGAAGAGTGTTTTACAGATAGAGAAGTGGAACCATCTGTAACTTTGGAGATGGAGTCACCCTATACATATCGCCTTATCTTTCACGCAAGCAGTGGTTTTAAAAAGGAGCACATACTTGGACAGGCACACAAATTTGAGCTTTTTCCCTACTCTTTCTGTTTAAAACCGTTGTTCTAGGCAGCTCCAGACATGACCTCCAGAAGGATAAATGGCATCCATCATCTGGGTCTCCTCAATTCATGTTAATTTATTGGTCTTACAGTTTTTGCTGAAAACTACGCTCCACCTTTGTCAACCACTAACATTTGTGCCTTACCTCGATCTAGACCATTTGATACTTACAAAAACGATGCATGGTCTCAATGTGAGCCTTTGTATTTACATCATTTCGCTAATTTAGGACATTTTTCCCTTAGACATTATTTGTCTCAAGAAGAGTCTTTATAAGTTCTAACTTATATTCATATAATAAAAGTTTTGTTTCGACATTTTTGCCCATGAATTCTTTTCTTTTTATTATAATTTGTTCATTTAGAATCTTTTTATTGTGGGACATTCTTTGCCCTTGTATGATCCACAATATTTGGCTCACATTAGCTCTAGGACATTTTTGTCCTCGAACACCTTTTTCCTTTGTGGCGCAAGACCTCTCATTTTTTATCCCTTCTTTGGTCAAGATTAAGTTCATGAAGACCATGTTTTTGGGTCAGGGATATAGACTTTTCTTATTTCCTTCAACTCCTTGACTTCTTTCATTTCTAAGTCCTTCTCCTAGGTCGATATCGTCTTCCAAAGATGAACTTGTTCTTTGTCGCCTATTTATGCCTTGACTTCTTTCAACCCTATTAACTATTAAGTCATCGAGCATATCATCGAGTCATACGACGTTAAGGCACTCAACTTTGTTTTTTGAACTTCGATGTCTTGGTTGGGCACTTGTCTGCCTCAACGCTTGATTTTCTTGTCTCCCGAGTCACAATGACTACCTCTGCCTTAGGACCACCCTGCTCAATCATCCCATATTAAGTCGATAGTGGTTGTGTCGATCTCGATTGGCCTTGAGATTGTAGTGACTCATTCCTTTTGAGTTATCAGCCAACTCTTGTGCTTGACTATGGTCCAACATTTTTAACTAGTCACTTTGTTAATTGTGATTGTATTAATGTCCATATGTACTGGGAAATT